>UCOK01008791.1:0-25598 GCA_900474325.1 Synergus umbraculus | reverse complement strand
GCCTGAATGTGGGAAAGTCACGAATGTTGCAAGTTATAATATTGTGAAATTGTAAAAGCTGAATACAAGTACATTAAATTTACGTCAAATAGATACGCCCATTGGTACTTAAGTTCTCTAATCAATCTCAAGAATCTATCAGCACAAGAATCTATTATAATATTCTCTGACTTCGGAGTTACAGTAATTTCAAACTTCAAAAGACTTCCACTTTCAATCTCACTTTTAAGGGCATGTGTTACTGACCATATGAGCAAGTTTTTAAACCCGGTTTGTTTTCTATAATTTTTACATTTTCAAAAAAATTTTAATCAACACCCGTCCCTATTCACGTACTTGACGGATGTTGACTATAATTTTTTTGAAAATATAAAAATTATAGAAAAAAACCGGGTTTAAAAACTTGCTCATATGGTAAGTAACACATGCCATTAAGTTTTCCCATTTTTCAGATTTATTTAACGACTATTTAGCACATGTTTTCTCAGTCTTTACACAACATTGCCGCATTATTGAGATTAACTCAGAGTACTTCTTTCCTTTCGAGAGGGCAAAATCTTTCTTAGGAAACCTTACTAACTTGGGGGTTCTCGACATTCCACGCTGCTCCAGGTGTCGAGGACTCCTAGTTATATCCAGGAAGGCACAATCTTTCTTAGGAAACCAGACTTCCTCGAGAAAGTTCTGTTTACGATACCTGGAGCAGCGTGGAATGTCGAGGACTCCTAGGTACACCCAGGAGGGCAAAATCTGACGTAGAAAACCAGACTTTCTCGAAGAAGTTTGGTTTACAACACCTGGAGCAGCGTGTAATGTCGATGACTCTCAGGTACACCCAGGAAGGTAAAATCTTACGTAGAAAACCAGACTTCCTCGAGGAAGTTTGGTTTACGATACCTGGAGCATGTGCATCGTCGAAGACCCCCAGTTATAGGGGAAATATGGAAATTCTACGGAACCGATTCCGTAGAATCCGTCCACAATTGCAATGACAGTTACTGTCCACTTAGGGTAATATTTACGTTTTACCCGAATTACTAGTAACAAACGACACTTTGATCATACCAAGGATAATATTTAACTTTTACCCACAGGAACGGATAAAACTGAAGGGTTACCTGCAACAATATTTACCCTTAGTTTTTTCTATGTAGATAAAACAAACAGCCTACTCATTACTCGGTAACAAGCACCAGATTGTTTTAATATTGTCAAAGCTAAAGTTTTGTCTTCAAACGTATATCTTCTACCCTATAAGTAGAAAATCAGAAAATATAAACCTTCAACATTAATGACCATATTTTGAATGAAAGACAAATATGACGTATAAAGTCTAACACTACAATGTATATATATCTTCATAATTTTTTTAAAATATAACATGATTAAAGATTATAAAAGAAAATAACACAGGCACACAAAAAAAAAGGTCTTGTTACAGAAAGGTACACATATACCTTAATGTTTTCCGGCACGCTGAGTCCGAATCTGATGTCCGTTTACCCCCACCACGTCATAATTTACGTCAATTGAAGGTCAAATCGCCAAAAAAAAAATTTTATTAGAAATTACCTCTATTTCTAACATGTTTGGGGTCCAAGGTCCACTTGACCTTATCGAATCACTATCAAGGTCAATTCAAGGTCAAACCGATAAATATTGTAAAAAATGGATTTTTGATTGCAGATTCAGAAAGAGCGGGAAATTTTACGTCCAGGTATGGTATTATAAAATTTTTTCAATCCAGACCTCATATGTCAATTAGAGGTTACTTACGTTGTTATATATAAAGTTTACACGATCTTGAAAATTTAAGAAAACATGGTTATGTGAGACGATAATAACACATTTTTAGGGTCTCTGAATTCGAATTGATGTCCAATTGACCCTATCGAATCACTGTGAAAGTCAATTCAAGGTCAAACGGGTAAACATTGCAAAAAAATGGATTTTTGTACGCAGATTCGGAAAGGAAGGGAAATTTTACGTCCAGATATAATATAAGAAAACTTTTTTTTTTGTTTTCAAATTTTTAATTTCTTTTACAATTTTCAAATTTTTTTTGAATTTTTTTCACCTCTCTTGCAGCGACAATATATAAAAGCATGAAAAAAAATAAAACAAAGAACTATGAACTATGAACTTTTTAAATGTGTGTTTGGAACTTTTAAGCGACCAGCAAACAACTACTATCTATCCCATCTTCCTTGATAGCAACGTTCCATTTCCTTCATATTTTGGAGAATTCGCTCACTTTATTCTTCGCTATAGTCTCCGAGATTTTCTGGAAAGTAGTCATGATGAGAATGTAGGAAATGTAACTTTAAGTTCATTAAGCAGCCTAAATTTTTGAAACTTTGTAACAAACTAAAGACTCGTAATCATCACTCTTCTGATTTCCCAAGAAATTTTCTGCGATCTTTTTGAAACTTGACCATGCAGCCATCTCTTTAGAATTCGCTTCTGTAACAAATTTTTCGTCTCTGAATAAAGTGCGAATTTGAGGACCACCAAAGATATCTTCTTTCAATTTAGCATCACTGATTTCTGGAAATTTCTTTCCCAAATGTTGAAAACAGTTGCCATCTTTGACCAAGGCTTTGACAAACTGTTTGATCACACCAACTTTGATATAAAGAGGCGGAAGCAAAATCTTTGAAGGATCTAGTAACGTTTCACGTATTATATTTTTGGATCCGGGATGGAAATCTTCTCGCTTTGGCCAATCCTTTTGTACGTAGTGTTTCTTTCTATCTCTGCTATACCAAAGACACAAAAAACAGGGATTCTTTGTAAAACCCGATTGTTGACCCAAAATCGAAGTGGAAATTTGAAGGACCCCGCAAACTTTCCATTGCTGTTCTGTATACTTAATTTTGTCCAAAACTATTTTTAAATTTTCATATGTTTCTTTCAACTTTGTTGGATGGCCTAGTGGAATATGTTACCATTGGGAAGTAGAACCGCTTCAATTCATTCATCAATTCCCTCACATCTACACAGCATGTCAAAGAATTTTCTTCATCCTTAATTCCCTTAGACAAAAAGTTTTTCTTTTTTAATGCTGCGGCAAGATACTCAGCTCCATCTTTCGGTAATGCCGAATCTCTTATAAGATCGTCTAGTTCCTCTTGATCAAAAGTTTGTGGAGTCTTAGGATTCAGTACAGACTTACTAGGTCCTGCAGATATATATTCATCTTCGTTCGTATCACTGTCACTATCTCTTTCATTGTCTGAGCTTTCCCTGTCACTTTCATCAGCTGTGTTTTCAGTAACATCCATAGGCTCAGTAATGTTTTCAGTAATATCCATAGGCTCTTGAGCTGCAGTTTCAATTTTAATCGCTGATGTTGTTGGGTTCTTCACGGAACTTACATTGGTATACAATATCTCCGATCTATTTGATAATACCATATCTACACATAATATTTCCCGCTCTTTCCAAATCTGCAGTCAAAAATCCATTTTTTGCAATATTTATCTGTTTGAAATCTTTTTGTTACCTTTCTGTAACAAGACCTTTTTTTGTGTGCCTGCGTAATTTATCTTCATTTTTTGGGTATTAAAATTCTTTCCCATTAAAATTATTAGTTACAATTTTCAAAAATTACTGTTTTCAGATTTCAGAAGATTAAATAAAGTGACTAATTAATTTTTTAATAATTTTGCTTCCTCGTAGAGGAAGGTTTGTAGTGGTGACAAAATCCAGTTTCCTAAAAAAGGTTTTTTTGAACATATTTCAAGGGCAATATATCTAGTATGATGTTCTGAAAAATTGTCTGGATTTGTGTGTGTGTGTGTGGGTGTGGGTTGTGTGTGTGTGTGTCACGATCCTGCAATATCTTGAAAATGCGTAGAGATATTGAAAATATTGAAAATTTAAAGCTGGCATAAGGGAAATGAATATTTCTTTCATCGAGACGAATCGATTGACCTATATGATTAATGCATTTCATTAAAAAATAAGGAAGTTATGTTTATTTATAATTTTGAAAGTTAATTTTTCGCTCTATGTTTTCAAATAATCAAAATCTTGAGTTGACGTAAGGAAAATGAAGATTCCTTATGTCGAGACGAATCGATTGACCTATATGATTAATGTATTTCATTAAAAAATAAAAAAGTAATGCTTCATTAATTTTTTAAAAATGAATTTTTCAAATATAACTGGAAATATAAATGGAAACAAGTAATATCGAAGCTTAATGCTTCCTCTATGAGGAAGCAAATCATATTTGCTTACAGGAAGCAAAGTGCTCATTGAATGAGCACAAAAGTTGATACAACTTCACAGCTAGTTTCCCATTGTATTATATTTTTGTCACAAATGACAGGCAATTTACTTACCTGTGGTTTCTTGTCAATATTCCGTAAATGTATTTCGAAGAATTGTTGTTGAGTCTTCGTTAACCTTCTTAGCATTTTCATTTTAAAAAAATTGACAAGCTTATTTGCTTCAATTAATCTTTGCTTGAATTAAAAACATTTTTTTGAGTACCTAGCGTTCATTCTTTTCAGCTTCTCAGCGATGTTGGTTATACGTAGAGCGACTGGTGTCAATTTTTATTTGCGAATTATTTTCCCAAGTAACGTTCGCGAATTTTTCGGTTTCTTATGTGTACTCAATACATCAGGTAGATGCTTTTCTTTTAAGGCATTCGAAATTTCTTTATTGGGGATATTTAAATTAGGATCTATTTCAGAGATGTCAATTTTTAAATTATTACTGAGATCAGAGACAAAGTCACTTGTTTCAAAATTAGGAATTTCAGAGCTACTACAGACAGGAACAACATCCTTCTGTGATGATGTCGATGCAGTGGAAGCAGAAAGAGCTTCAAAGTCTACTGTCGAAGATTTTGGTGCAATCAACCCTGGCAGAAGATTTTTAATTAAACTTTGAATAGTTTCTTTCTCTTTTTGAGTCCCAAATCCGACGCAATGAAACTCACGCAGCAAAGCCTCGCTAGCCTCGTTGGCACTAGTGCCTCCCTGATCCTGCAGAAGCAGAAATCGAACTGTTCCTTTCGAAATCCAACCAATGAGGTATAATTTTCTCATTCAAAACAACATCCACTGGATTTTGAAAATTATTATCCACAGAAGAATATTCCGAAGATTCAGAAGTTGGAAGGTTGATATTTATTATATCTGAATGAACGTATTCGTATCATTATTCGTATTTTTCACAAGGTCCAGATATAAAGTTGGAACTGCATCATGTTTCAGTTTGCGGCGCTGAAATGTCGTGATATATGCATCATTATCGAAATGTAAATAGCAAACTCTTAGGTCTTTTCCTTTCAGAACCCTGAGGTCCAAAAGTGGGCTGAGACTTGTTTATCTATCAAAATTAACGTCGAGTACCTCGAAACAACCATGACGCTAACTCTCGAATGTTGTTTGGACCTTTTGTCTGGAAACATCATATCTTTGGTTCTAATTAACCGATTTAGCTTTTTAAGTTCTCAAATTTTTTTTAATAAAACGTAATTTCATGTAATAACTCATATAAAGACTCAAAAAACAAAAACCGCTTTTTTGAATAAACGCAATTCTTTATTTTCTTTATTTTCTTGACAAATAAAGGTCTACATGTACTTTACAAGTTCTGTAAATTTCCTTTTTGGGCAAGTCAGTATTTTACCAGAAACTAGGGGTGCCTTGTGAGCACATTCTCATCACACTTCGCGCGCTTGCATTCGCTTATACACGGAAAAAAATTTGGTACAGTTACTGCCCCTGTAGATACAACTGCTGCGTTTATCGTGGGATCGCTGTTGCTCTCTGTATATGTGCAGCAACTGTCCGTTTGCGGGGCAGTTACTGCACCTTGAGGGATAGCAGTTGCGTTTATCGAAGGAACGGAACGCTCTCTCTGCCAAAAGACAGTAACTACTCCACAAAAAGTACAGTTGCTAACCTAAAATAGCAATAGGGTCAAATAGGGCCATTTCTACACGGGAGTGAGGGAGGGAGTTTAATTAAACCATTTTAAATATATTGAAAAATGTAACGACTACAAAGCTTTCTCTATGAAGAAGCGAAAGTAAAGCCAATTTAGTATTATCCTTTCCATACTCAGAATCTGTGAGTAAAATTTTTTTTAAATCGATTGTTAATGATTCAAGAATAAATCCGTGTCGACCAGTGTAATCGGTTACCATTCTCTTTAACATTTCTACTGAATTTTTGTGTTTAAAATTTATTTAAAAAATAATTAGTTATCCGAATCAGCTCAGGACGCTGATTCCTGGATAAAATAAATGTTCCATAATCATTTTTCATTGAACTATAAAATGATTTTGAGGCCAATTCTTTTTAAATAAGCAACTGGAGATTCATAGAAATTTTATTACCACGAAGCACACACTTTTATACCCAACTATGTGATTGATTTTCCTCTTTTATAAAACTATAGTCGAAGCGAAACGTAAAACATGTAATATTGGGTAATCCTTAGAAGTGGCAGCAGAATGAGTACCTTAGGTTTTAATATCCAATGGCAAGTAAGGAACGGAAGGGTGTTTCCGATACCAACACACATGCAGAACTATCAGCTATAGGTTATAGGGCTGCAGGCGAATACCACCTTAAATTTTGAGGAACAAGAAGAACGCCCGCGTTGAGCCGGAACAGAAGATCCGCTAGTACTTGATATGCGAGGAGCGACGGGTGGGCGGTGTAAAAGCCCCTTGTGGTATAAGCTGGCAATTCCGGTCCCAGAGAGCAGAAATATGCCACCTTGCTCGAAAGCTTCTCCTTAACGGTCGAACTCTGCCGAAATTAAGCGAAGGGAAGGGCTGATATCGTCCTTGGAATCTCCTGCTTGACGCGACGCAGCTTTTGGCAAAATAGTAGTTCACAAGAAAGTATGCTTCGCATGATATAAGGGGGTAATGAAATTCCAATAAATCTTGCTTCTGAGAAAGCTCGTATTAATTGTTCGACATAATACATACGAAATTCTACGTGTAGTGTTGACAAAACGCATTCATGCATCTCGATTAATGAAAAATGCTGTCAGTATTAATAAAGTACCTAGAGAGGTGTTAAAGTCTCCTTTTATAAAAACCCTGTACGAACTGCGTTTTTTAGTATAGAGAATGAAGATGTTTTCCGCAGAACCTCATATTTTGAGATCACCTGAAACCGAAAAAAAAAGGTTTTCGCAGGGACGTAGCGAGCGTGTTGAGCTAGGGGGGGGGTGAGATTGTCATAAATGCCGACTGAATAAGTGGGATTTACCGACTGGGAAGATTTATTGTGTATATACATTATAGAAGTATATACATGTATAAATCGTTTAGGCTTGGAATTATTTTTCAAGAAAAGGGCAATAAGAACAATAATCCCGGTTGAAAATTCCTGAATAGGTTCCTGTATAGTTTCCTATACAGGAACCTGTAAATGTTCTTATGAGGGTTCCGAAAGAAGGTTCTGATGTATGACTCCTGTAAGGAACCTGGAGACAGTGATCCTGTACGGGTTCCTGTAGAGGATTCGAACAAGATTCCTATGCGACTAACTAAATTATACCATATGGAAAACTGTAAAGGATCCCATGCATATTCCTGTAGAGGAACATGTACTTTCAATCCAATTAAACTTAGAATTTCCTGTGTAGGATCCTTTGCAGTTCTTTTACGATTTTTAGTCACAAAATTTCCTGTATGGGATCCTTTTCAGGATCCTGTGAAATTTACTAAATAGAATTAACTCCTGGTATATAGGTTCCTATACAAGAACCTCTGAAGGTCCCTGCACAGTTTCGTTGGTTTGAAAGCACATGTTCCTCTACAGGAATATGCATGGGATCCTTTACAGTTTTCCATATGGTATAATTTAGTTAGTCGCATAGGAATCTTGTTCGAATCCTCTACAGGAACCCGTACAGGATCACTGTCTCCAGGTTCCTTACAGGAGTCATACATCAGAACCTTCTTTCGGAACCCTCATAAGAACATTTACAGGTTCCTGTATAGGAAACTATACAGGAACCTATTCAGGAATTTTCAACCGGGATTATTGTTCTTATTGCCCTTTTCTTGAAAAATAATTCCAAGCCTAAACGATTTATACATGTATATACTTCTATAATGTATATACACAATAAATCTTCCCAGTCGGCAAATCCCACTTATTCAGTCGGCATTTATGACAATCTCACCCCCCCCCCTAGCTCAACACGTTCGCTACGTCCCTGCGACCCTTCATTTTCTATACTACTTATTATCACTACTGCCCAAATAAAAAATATGTAAAACGCAGTTCGTACAGGATTTTTATAAAAGGAGACTTTCAATCCGCCAAGTCTGTTAAGTAACGTCAGTTAGTAGTCCACCATAATTATTCAGAAGTCTAGTGAATCGTATATCAAATACAGACGGAAATCGGTTTTATAAATGGCTGCTTTTTCCGCTACGCCACTCAAATACTCTCTAATAGCATATCTTGTAACTGAACCGGTAAGCAATTTGAATGATAAATATCGGGTCAGGAACAAGTAGGGCACTTATAATCTCTTTAATTTTTAGTTTGCATCAAAAGGACATGTTTCTTGGAAGCGCTATTAACGTAAGTGGACTTAAAATCTTAAGTTCTAGAACACGTGAAATGAAAGCGACCAAAATTTAGACCTGTCTATATTATCGAACTCGAACTCCATTCTGATCTATACTCGTGAATCCCCATCAAAATGAAATCCTATGACCTCTTTTGACGTAAATTTGCGTAACGACCATAATAAAAATAAAAGCTAGCGGAATATCGTAATCTTGAAAAATCGTCGATTTCGTAGAATTCAGTGATCGTCTCTCGATTCGACAAATCTTTTCTCTTGGAATGTAATACCCACGTAGGGAGACAAAGTGCAGAGTACCGGACAAAGGCCGTAAATTCGTAAACGTGCCTTCCCGGCGCTTGGCCGTCCAAATTTACGATATGGAGCGTGCTCGACGACGCATCGTAAACGCGCACGGTTATTACATTGTGACTACGCTAAGTCGGTTCAGTCTACGACCAGAGCAAGATCGCGATCGCTATCGTAAATATCATTCAAAGACAGTACGGAGTTTATGCCTAAAGGTGAGAGCACGTTCCGGCTTTAGAACGACGTTTTCCTGTCGGCTTGCATTGTTCTATTCGTTAGAATTTTTACAGCATTAGGCTGAAAATCATCTTTGCAAGAACGGCATTAATGCAATTTAAGTAAAATGAATACTTTTTTTTGTGAGAATAAACAACACCTATGTTATTCAATCCGTTATTTGCATGGTACTATAGCATTAATACTGAAGGTAACTTGGCTGAGTGTTCTGAGTTTTTTCGCGTACGATACGTATCAGTGAACTAGAAATATTTTACTTTAAAATCAAAATATCAAAGACGATCTCAAAGCCTCAGACTCAACATTGAATCCAATTCCGCTTTGTCCTACGCGATGGTGTGTGAGATCGAGCTCATCGTCAAGATTTAAGCAGAAGTTCATGAGGATTAAAACAACATTGCAAACAATTGTGGATGAACCGGGAGCTCTTACGCCAGAAAGAAAATCATCAGTTCGAGGAAACTTGATGAAACTCAATAAGTTCGACACAAGGTTTTTTCTGATTTTTTTTGTCAATCGAAGTCGCTTGACTGCTCCAAAGATCTATACCACTTTGATTGGCATTTTCCATGTGATCCTGATCATTGAGCACAATCCACAAAAATGGGTGGATAATGCAACACACTTCTTTTTACAATACAATTTGTGGTTAAGGGAATTAGGTAGGTTTGAGAATTTCAAAAAATAATTTCTTTGTCTTATTATTATAAATAGAACAGTATGTTTAGAATATTCTCCCAAAATTTTTCAACGATTGAAGTAATATTTATGAAGTCGGTTGCCATGATTTTTCAAAAAGTTATAAATCGATCTGGTTCTTTTGCCCTCTTCTTCAACATAACATTGTCTAATACTTGAATGAAAGATTTCTTTTTATTACAACTAATTTTACAAGGCAATACGTTAAAATGTTTTCAATTCCTTTCCTTCATTCAAGCACGAGCTATACACACACACTGACAGCAAATATTTGTTTTTTTAATTTCGGATGAATCTGTCTTGAGTTATACTGAAAACGCCAAAAGAACTATTGTCTGAGGGGTCAAGGCAAATGAGGTCCCAATGACTGAATTTTCAAAATTTTTAAATGAAAATTTCACAAAGTGCTTGTTAAATGTGTATCTTCGATATCTTTTGAAACTCATCTAACCCCTAAAAATTAGAGATTAGAAGATCCTCTCTTTACCTGCTCACTTGCCATTAGACGCGCACCTACGTTATTTTTTAAACTAGCTGTCAAGTTGTATCAACTTTTGTACTCATTCAATGAGCACTTTGCTTCCTGTAAGCAAATATGATTTGCTTCCTCATAGAGGAAGCATTAAGTATTCTTTACATCAGCATTAAATTTTGATTGTTTGAGAAGTTATACTCAAAAAATTCATTTTAGAAAATTCCAATAAAGCATAACTTTCTTATTTTTTAATGAAATGAATTAATCTTACAGGTCAATCGATTCGTCTGGACATAAGGAATCTTCATTTCCCTTACACCAACTTTAAATTTTGATTAGTTGAGAAGTTATATTGGAAAAATTCATTTTCGGAAATTACAATAAAGCATAAATTTTTTTATTTTTTTATAAATTGCATTAATCTTTTAGTTGAATCGATTCGTCTAGACACAAACAATCTTCATTTTCTTTAAATCAGCTTTGAATTTTAATTTTTTCAGAAATTATAGTCGAAAAATTACTTTTTTAAAAATATAATTAACCAGAACTTACTTATTTCTCAATTAAATGCATTCATTATATATGTTAGCCGATTCGTCTCGATGAAAGGAATCTTAATTTTCCTTACATCAGCTTTACATTTTAATACTTGAGAAGTTCTAGTGGAAAAATGAATTTTACGAAAATTATAAAAGTACATAAAACTTTTAAAATTAAATATTTTATGAAACCCTTATAAGAAATTCAACTACGTATATAGTGGAATAACAATGCAAAATTTCATCAATTGATCTCTACGCGTTTTCAAGAAATTGCTGAATCTTGACATACATACATACACACAAATCCACACATACATCCGGACAATTTTTAGATGATCATATTAGATATATTGCCCTTGAAATATGTTCAAAAACCTTTTTTAGGAAACTGGATTTTGTCACCACTACAAAGCTTCCTCTATGAGGAAGCAAAAATGGTCTGAAACATAAATTTTCTCGAAAATTTGACGTATTAACGGTATATATTACTTACCCGATCCCTACCTTACCGACATTTTTTTCTCAGTAACGCTACGTCTACATTTATAAAGATATCAAATTGAAAATTAATAAAATTAAAGAAAATATGCTAATGTATGTTTGTCTGGTCTTAAATTTTTCTAAAAATAAAAAAAAATTTTGTTGAACAAATTTTTTTTTAAATGTCAATATTTAGGACCAGACAAATGTACCTTAAGGTTTTAGCTACAAATGTAGAAATTTTCAATGTGTTATCTCCATAAATATAGACGTAGCGTTACAGAGAAAAAAATGTCGGTAAGGTAGGGATCGGGTAAGTAATACATGCCCTTAAGAAGATTTTACTTTTATATTCGGATTCAGCAATCAGAAATGAGAAACATTTACTCTTTCTGTGCTCCTATATTACATGCACAGTAACTATATTACATATGCCCCCATATTCCCTAGTACCTCTGCAGTAAATGAACTCTCAGTAGACTGATACTGAAATTTAACATTTATTGCATATTCTATTATACCACAGAAAATTATATCCGATTTTTATAGTTACGGTCCATTTGTATTGATAGAGAATAAGCGCACGGAGAAGAATGGAGTGAAACTGTGAATTATTATGGATTCAAGGTTCTTATTGGAATAGCTTCTGAATCATCGGACTTTTAATTTTCTTTTCTAATCAAAACATTTATGAATAGTCAGATTACTTATAATTTAAATATAGTACCACTGATTATAATTTAATAAAAGAATGATAAAGGGGATAAAGGATATAACAATTACAAGAAAACAGATTCTAAATCAATTTCTTTACACCTATATTACCCCAGAGTAGGTATATGCCTCAAACTAAGATTGGAATAATAATAATAATAATAATAATAATAAGGGTATAGTTTGTGAGATAAAACAGATAATATCGTTAGAGGAATATCCGCTTTAATGTTAGGCGCTAACGAAGGGAAGTTCTGCTTGGGAATCGAACGTCTTGCACGGTAGGAGCCGACAGCGACGACAGCAGTACCGCAGATATCGATCCAACCTTCGCCTTTCACCGACCATTGTCCACGGCACGCCACGACTGGAAATCTGACTGCCGATAATTGCCTTCGAAGCCATCAAGTCATACGGCGTAATAGCATAATAACCGGAGCTAAGCGATCAGATTAAGGAAAGCAGTGCCTCTGGGTACCGATTAACGCCGCGTCACACCAAATCACGGTTCCTTCCTGCCGGACATCCTTACAGTAGCTATTGCTACTCCAGCTAACACTTGCTACAGAATAATAGACATTTGATTCCATTAAATATGAGAAAATCTACGTCAAATATAAGTTTAAAAAAGTTAATAAGAATTAAAGATGAATTAAAATGCATTCAGATTAAATTAAAAATAGTTTTCATACAATTTCAAAAGAATTTAATAGCATTAAAAAGAATTCCATAAAAGATAAAAGAAATCAAGTGATTCGAATGCTAAAATGTAAATGCGTTTTTTAAAAACTTTATTGTAACAGGTTACTCTTGTTTAATTCTTCATATTTTTCTTGTTTAATCGAGGGTACACTGGAAGTCCCATTCCGATCGCATCTCGATTGGTCATTTGACACTTATAAGATGTCCAGTGTTCGCAACGCGAGCTTGGCGAGCGTTTTTGAGTACTTGTTACCTTATTTTATTAAGAAAAACAAATTATGTATTAAAGAACACAAGGCAGAAGTGAAATTTCGGGTGTTGTTCGCGAATGAAAATAAAGTAATTGAAAGATTAAAAATCAATATAAATACGGCACATAAAAAAAATTACAATAATGAATAGATATATTAGACTGAACAAACATTTGTGAAAAAGATACTACGATCAGGCCTTTTATAACCTCTCGACATGCAGAAATCAGAAAACGCCTCAAAAGAAACAACCTCACACTCTTTTTGGAAAACTACTGCAAACGGCACCATAAAATTTTCCGTTGAACAAACACAAATAAACGTTTTTTTATCATAAATAATGAGGCTAACAATAAGAAACTTTTAGGATACTCACGAGGAAACTGCAGAAAACTCCAGAAAATGGCTTCGGGCTAACACACTATACTCGGGCTGAATCGGACATGCTCGGACCGGACCGCGAAACTGACCAGACATTGAAATGTTAGGAATGGCTACCATACGGGCGCGAAATTTTAAATTTATTTCTCTTGCAAGTGAAGTTTTATAGCACCAGATATAAATTATTAAAGAATTAGTTTGAGGGTTAATTTTAATAATAATTATTAAATTAACAACAAATTGTTAAATTTAAAACTTTAAATTCACAACAAAAATTATTAAATTTTTTTACTTACAGTTTAACTTAACAATGGAAAATGTTATTTCTGTTCAACATACCGAAAAACCATAAAAGATTTCACGATAAAAAAGTACCAGCTAGTGTGGACTTAGAAAATTTTTAAAAACAACAAGAGGGGCAACCATTGTAGGCCCCAGCGAGGGCTTTCTAAAGGCCCCACTAAGTGCCGAGACAGCCATACTATGGAGGCGTGGGGCATCTACAGGGCCAACATCTAAAAATGGCTAATCTGGACAATTTCCATACGGGATAATTCTAAAATATTTTAAATTATTTCATTATAATTTTTAAATAACTATAAATAATTTATATGATGTTTAAATAAAATATAAAGTGTAAAGCGCGAGTGCTCTGATGAGAATGTGTTCCTTAAGGTCGATAGAACCTTAAGTAAATTAGTTTTCTTCTTCATTTGAAACTAATGTAATTTAAATAAAAGTATATAGCAGCGATGAAGGCTGGTAAACGAATGCAAAGCTCATGAAGTGTGATGAGAATGTGTGCTCACAATTGCATTCCTAGTCCTATTACAAAAAGAACATGCATTTCAAACAACTTCACAGCGTTACCTTTCAGCTAACTTCATGCGTAGTGCGCTAACCTTATTGGTCAATTAGTTTGGCGGGCGAATGTGAATTGCGATTACAGTGTTTAAAGGCAAAATGCATGCTCACGTGCGCGCCTAATCTCGTATTCTCTTTTACTAAAGAAAATGGTGAGTAGCTATGACTAAAAATTTTTCTTACTTAATCTCGCAGCCGGTCGCCTGGCGTGGGCGCGCTGTCGGATCACGTAATTGGGGTAGCGGACTCTCGCATAGATCTATGACGCGCGATGTTCAGTGAGCGTATGTAATGAGCAGGTATAGTACTGCTCGTTACATCTCCCCCCTATTTCGGAGAGTAAAATTAAGCGGAAAAATAATGATAAAAAAACATCATAACGAAAATTTTACTCTACCCACAAGCGGACAGTATTGTCAAATGGGGTGTAGCTCTTCCTTGGGTGTCTAGACATCGGCGTCAGGTGCTATCGGCTTAGGTGGTGGTGGTCCTAAGCTCTGGAACTGCGGCACTGGTGGTGTTGTTTGAGGCAGCCACGTCGACTGTGCTGGTGGTGTTTTAGATATTTGGGAAGTTTCAAAAACTCTACTGGTAGAAGTTATAACATCTGGTACTGTTTACAAGATTTCAAGAAGATTCTACCCTTACCATTTTTCAACCCTCTTGCGAACCTTTTACATGCATGGAAAAATATTAACTCTAATTTTCATCTTCCTAAAAATAAAAAAAAAATAACTTAAACCCTCATCCCTTTCTGGTCATCAACCCTTAATTATATTTTAATAAAAAAGACCGAGTTCTATCTTATAAATAAAAAAAAACATGTCTGTTAAACTATTCCTTTGATATACTGGCCCCTAGCGAGTCTCGAAGGTGTTATCACCTATAGTCTATGAACTTTCCTAACTTACGTATAAATTCATAGACAAATCCCACACCGAAGACCTTAAATTTTTCGTTCCCTTACTCCATGACTCAAGATTTGATCAGTAGCTTCATATGGAGAATCTTCAAATTCTTTTCTATCGTCTTGCGCCGTACCTAGGTCTCATTGCGCAAATCCGAAGGACCCTTCCAGATGTTTTTACCGGCATGGTTCCGCACCTACGATGAGGGCGGAATAGCCTTCGAGATCCCTCCAGTGGCCATGCGCTACAACTGGCCCACTCCTATTTTAATTAAATTAAAAAAAGGGCATCACAATACTTAGATTCTTAAAATGGAAGTTTGGACAAATGTAAAGTAGGCAAACGGATATTAGACTAAATAGTAATTCCGACAATTAGAAATTAGGGCAAATAAAAATTCGGTTATATAGAAATTAAGGTTTATTTCAATTCGGAGCAATGGAGATAAGTTCGAACAATAATTTGGTTGCACAGAAATTAGAGCAATTGTTGATTCGCTAATACGAAATTCGGTCAAGTGGGTAATATGAAAGATGGAATTTGGGGAATATTCATGCACATTATTTGTACTCCAGAGATCTCACCGTTATTAAAGTGATAGTCAGGAGTAGGAAAGGAAGAAAACTTGAGTTATAGACAGCCTCTGCCTATTTTCCTAGCGAATCTGTGATGGGACCTCCACTACGTGACCTCCAATACTTCTCTACACATCGAGATAATAATTCTACTCTTCAGAACGTAACATGGAAGGAAATTCTTGATTTAACTCTATATTCAAAGCCGCTAGTTGGAAAGGTGTTACGTTGCTACACACGTTTGTTATGAGCACAGCTTCATGTATGAATCTTTACGCGCAAAATTATAAACTCAGATCTAGAGGGGCATGAAGAAGGAGTAAGAGAGAGACAGAGAATGAGTGCGTGCGTCCGATCGGCGTTGGCTCATTCTCAGTCTAAAACTATTGATCGGTCCTTGCGAAGCTTCCACGTGTCCAATCTAGCCAAGACGCTAAACAACTCTAGCCAAGTCGCTAAACAAAAAACTGAAGCCATGTTGCAACCACGTGTGTGACGCCAACACCGGTTTCGCGTTGCGAACGAATTTCCAGTGTCTTTTCTTGTGTTTCTTTATAAATCATTCCTAAGTGTAATTTCTTGTGTTTTTATGACAAATAAATCTGGGTTTTTTTTGCCTCAGTGTTTTTTCCCATAAATAGTGTCTTATTTGAAATCCTGAATACAGTATATACGTGTAGTTTTAGGGTTTTTTTTTTTTTTTCTTAAAGAATCCGTCTCGAATTAATGTGTAGTGCCAAAATCTGAAATACATAAAACTTAACTAAGTTGTGGAGCCATCTATGGCAAGAAAATAGGTTTATTTCAATTCAATTCAAAACAAAAACCCTCATCTTTCGGCTAGCCTTTCAAAAACAGATGGAGTTAAGAGTACACTTTTTCCAAAACGGCCGAAGTAGAGCAACAACATAGAGTAAAGAGAGTACGTGATAGGCACCTTCTTTAACATTGAAGGTGCCTCCAGTTCCTGAGATGTGACCTGCGAAAGCAGCTAGTAGACTGGATTTGGTACATGTTGCATTAAAGGCAGCGTTCTTCCAAATGAGCCCCAAATGTATGACAAAAATTCATTTAAGAATAATTTACATTAAAATTATTAGAAAATAGATCATTTTTCATAAAATTCAAAATATCGCTCTAGTTTCTATAAAAAACAAACTTCAACAAGAAAAAAAACTTTTTTTCCCTTTTTTATTTACTTAAAAGAAATCAAATTTGATATTTAGAACAAAGACCCAAACATCGTGTTCACCTATATGTAATTGTACAGAATATTGTTGTACTATTTAATTAGATTAATTCAAATTATATCAATGTTTTTTATTAGTATTTTATACTTGAAACGTTCCTGAAAAAGAGAGTCTACGTGTTAAGTGCTAACTTTCCATCCCTCCTACGGCTCACTCGTAAACTCTTTCTCTGTTGTTGTCTTTTCTTTCTTCTCTCTTGTCTTGTTCGATGCAAAGCATCGCGTAAGCGGCGGCAATCTTGGACAAAACGTATCTATCCATCTAGCTAAGTCTTAACTTAACTGCCATAGAGATCAGGTATGGCATTCGAGCAGCAGATATCTCAATATCAGAAAATTTATCTATTCGATGTAGTTAAGAGCGTTGGATAAATTGAACTTGTAAATTTTTTCGGCTGCCCCTCATTTTCATTACAGCCCTGTCCTCTCAAACGCATAAGAAAAGATATGGCGAGTTTGAAACACACAACTTGAATGTTTTTTTATAGACACAACACAGATTGTAAACAGAAAAAACGCGTTGTAAAAAATGTTTGAAGGAAATAGACTTTCTTATTACGACGTGAATTTCACGACCCGATGCGAAAAAAGAAAGGAATATACTTATTGCTATTGTTATTGTATAAATGTAAATAAATAAAATAAATATAAATAAATATTTCAACACTTATAAAAATTTTCGTCAACTAGACGATGAAAGATGACAAAAGATGAGGTAGGAATCGACTTCCCCGCTGCCCTCCCACCTCATCACCTGTCATCTTTCATCGTCTAGTTGACGAAAATTTTATAAGTATATTACTTTCTTTTTTCGCATCGGGTCGTGAAATTCGCGTCGTAGTAATAAAGTTTATTTCCTTCAAAAATTTTCTACAACGCGTTTTTTTTTTGTTTACAGTCTGTATTGTGTCTATAAAAAACATTCAAGTTGTGTGTTTCGAACTCGACATATCTTTTCTCATGCGTTTGACAGGACAGGGTCGTACTGAAAATGGGGGGCAGCCGAAAAAATGTACAAGTTTGATGTATCTGACGCCCTTAAACGTTATTGCTAACGGATGAAATTTTATTTAACGTACACTAGGATGAGCAGAAAAAATGTTTTTTTTTTTAATTTTGATTATGGCTAGCAAAAATCTTTATCTACACGTCAAAATAAGTCTGGATGATTTTTTCTTTAGATTTGTAAAACTATGTCATCAGTTAGCACAAACTTTTGGATGATTAAAATTTTCAGAACAGTAATTTTTTCGATATATTTCAATTGGGTCACCATTTCCTCATCAAATTAGTTTTTACTCTACGAATTCATTTATTTCAACCCTAGAGTTGAAACTGCTACTTTGAACTCGCTATGAAAGGAATCGAAAGTAAAATTTTCAATTTTGATGTTATGAAAAAAAATATAAATATAGTTAAATAATTATCCACTTTGATTATCTTCGAAACTTTAATTTTTAAATAAAAATTATATCTATTCTACGAAACTACATTTAGCACCAGAAGTTTTTACATTAAAATAAATGAACTCATAGAGGTGTTATGTCTGAAACAATTATTGAAAAAAAAGTTACATAATAGCCCTTCCAAAAAACTCACAACCTAGTAGGCAAGGATAGAGAAGTAAAGAACTTGATCTACGTAATGCTCTTATCTCTCTATCATCGCTCACATACACAGATACCTCAATGAAGACTCTCTTATTTATAAAATCGCTCATGCGTACATCTAAACAAAAATATAACATATATTCAAAACGTTGTGTTCGTTAACAGAGAGAAAACTGTTTCGATAAAGAAATGGTGACCCAACATTGAAATATACCGAGAAAATAAGTATTTTCAAAGTTTCAAAGTTTAACAAGTTTCTGCTAATTGAAGAAATAGTATTAAAAATCTGAAAGAAATCACGAAGACTCATTTTGATAAGTATAATAATACTTTTTCTAGGCCTAATCAAAATTCAAAAGAAGATTTTTTTTAGGTCCACCCTAAGTGTAAGGATTAACCAACTAGGTTCCTATTACCATCACCATCGTCTCAATAGCATGGCTCAGTGGCAATACTCGACGCTAAGAAACTAGACGGCCCGGGTTCGATTCCCGGCAACTGAAAAATCGCTCCTCTCCATGTGTCTAATGCAGTCATTTTTTTCACATCGTCTTACTGATGAGTCGAGTGGCGGACCCAAGACGAAACATAGAAGAGAAAATATATCTAGATAGTTGAATGCCATCATAAGTAGGCAAGTTCTTCTTCCTACATAAGTTACATAGTGTTAATGTATTTTTGTAAGAGTTCTATTGCCTTGGAGGAAAAATAGAAATTATTGATAATTAGGTGTTTTATCATCTATAGTGCTTTTCAGCTTTTACGAAAATATAATCTGTATTCAAGATGTATCTGTATAAGCTACAGATACAGAATTGTATGCATACAATTCTATGCTTTACTCAAGAATTGTATATTTTTTAAATCTCACACTCAACTCTTCCATGAAGTGTATTTCTTCCTATAAAATATAAGGTGAATATGTCAAATAATCAATTTTATTAATTGCTGGTTACTTCACAGCTCGACTTATCATTAAAATCATTTTTCTAAGTTTAACTAGCTTCAAGGATATTTTCCATTTACAATGTGGATAATTTATTTATAAGGAATCCTTGGCACAAAATGCATTAAACTGAAACAAAATTATCCGTACAAAAACTTCAGCACAATACAATACATTTTCAAAAAATTAATAAAATCATACTACAAATATTAAATTCCATGTAATAAATTAAAAACTAATTGTGAATACGATCCCCGGTGTTTTCTCTGGAAAAAAAGTACCAAAATAAGACGATATTTTCGTTATCTAGAGTGATCTAACCCTAGAGTGATCGAATTGATTCACCTTGATTCAAAAAATTAATCTATTTAATTTTTTGAATTTTTGTAAGCTTACCAACCCTGAAAAATAACTTTATTGGATGGAATTCAAACTTGGACAAAATTTAAGTCCCGCTAGGGACTGTGTTGGAAACTCCTATTCCGAATACCTCATACTAAACTGTTTTCGTATGGAATGAAAAAGATTTTGTCTTGTATGTTTTTGATAGATTTTTTGATGATCTATCAATCAGTTATAACAATTTTTAAAAAAATTTCAAATTTGATCCTATTTTTAGAAAATGAAAAATATTTTTGTTTCTTCATTCTTATCTCAGAGAATGTTAGGTATGTGTAAAATTTGACCCCCCCATTTTTTTAAATGTCCATGTTTTTTGACTCCCTAAACCCAAAAAACCTGTTTTTACGAATGGGTATGTCTGTCTGTAATCTGTAGATTTTAGTTTGTTAGCACGATAACTTTAGAAAAAATTGACCAATTAAATTATCCAATTGAGACTCTATTAGTGTTTGAAAATGAAGTTCAAGTTCGTTAGTCAGCCTTCACATTTTTTTAAATTTATAAATTCTATGTATGGATTTTCTTAGTACTCAAAAAGTCTAACTATTTATCCTCATGACTTTTTTCGATATAAACAACGGCAGCGTAAGCAGTGTTTGACGCGTCTGAGAAACCCTGAAGAGTGGAACTCATCACATCCCCCCCCCCTGGCCAGTCCAGCGAGAAATTGAACATTGCTCCACCTCAGGAAGTTCCCGAACATAGGATTGCCAAACCTCCATCAAGTCCTGCGGAAGAGGCTCATCTCAACCAAGTGATCTCAACCACAATTTTTGCATTAACAACTTAGCAACAATCACAACTGGAGAAACCCAACCTAAAGGATCATAATGACGGGCGATCATCGACAAAACTGATCGCTTTGTGACCACTAAATTTTTGGATAATTTAACCTGATAGCGATAAGTATCGTGCGCAGGCATCCAAACAATACCCGGCACCTTTAATGAGTTGTTCTCTTTAAAGGGTTTCTCAATTGCAAGGCCATGGTCAGTAGGATCAATACCCTCAATCAATGACGATGAATTGCTTACCCATTTCCGTAATTGCAATTTTCCTTTGTCAAGCAGACCTCTCAGTTCTTCGAGAATCCTCAAAATCTCTTCTTTAGAGTCAGCTCCAAACAGACAATCATCGATGTAAATTTGTCGGGAAAGTACCCTGGAAGCCAATGGAAATCCAGCATCCTCGTCCTTTACCAATTGCTTCATTACACGCAAAGCCAAATATGGCGCTGATGAGGTACCGTATGTAACGGTGTTTAGTCGATAAGCTACTGGATCTGAACCAGGATGCGGAGACCACAAAATTCTCTGATAATCCCGATTCGCCTCATGAATCATAATCTGCCGATACATCTGAGCGATGTCAGCAAGATGAACATAACGAAACGTTCGCCATTGCAACAAAACATCAAAAATTTTTGTTTGCAATTTAGGACCTTTATGCATGTAGTCGTTGAGACTCGTAAAATTTGATATCTTAGCAGACGCATTAAACACCACGCGAAGTTTCGTAGTGGAACTAGATTCCCGTATGATAGGATGATGAGGTATATAGATGACTTGTGATTTTTCATAAAGCTTTTCGGAAAGGCGCTTCATATGCTTCTTTTCCTCATAATCGACCAAAAAGTCGTTATACATTTTAAAGAGCTTAGGTGAGCGAACAAATCTTCTGGATAGGGAAGACAAAGACCTCTCAGCCGACTTTAGCGAATTTCCAATGTTAATCGGAGGGCCCGATTTAAACGGCAATCGTACAATGTAGAGGCCATCCTCCATGCGTGAATATGATTTTAAAAAATGCGTTTCGCACTCTTGCTCCAATTGAGTAAGATACGAAGTATGAGGAAGTTCCTCAATTTCCCAAAACCGTTGAATGGATGTATTCAAGTCATTTTTCGAGAGACAATGATGCGTAATTGAGTCAGAAAGCTCCCTTGCATTATAGGAGCAATCAACCTTTCTCCCTGAGAGAATCCAACCAAAGGCAGTGTTCTGCGCTACGGGATAATTTGGAGGACCTTTCCTCAAACCACTCCGCAATACTGAATCATAAAGGTCAGCACCAATGATAACGTGAATCCGCCCGGGATCTTGAATGTTGCCATCAGCATAATCCAGACCCTGCAAATGTGATTCCTGTAAAACACGTGAAGAAATTGTTCGCATGTAATCAGTCAAATGATTCATGACTAAAGCGTTCGTCGAAAATACCGGCCCTTGACCAAAACGGGACTGAATTTTGATAGGCACTATACCACCCGATTCGCCAGCTGAGACGCCTCCCATGCCCAGAAGCTCAACATCTTTCGAATGCATAGTCGGTATTTTTAAAAAATTGACCAGTTCACTGGTCACAATTGTCCACATGGACTAGCGACAATTCCGCATTAATTAATCAAGACGATGAGATAACAAATTGGCATAAGTGCCCACAAAATTCACAGAGAAAGCTTCTACCGAACAAAACTAAACAAAGTGCCAAAAACGCGTTTACAAGAACACGGTCGAGACAAGAGAGAGCAAATTTGCAGATCGGAGCCCAGGAGAGACCCCTCCTCGCCACACCTATCAATCAATCTTAGCGCAATTAGCGATATCAAAATGAAATACTTTAATTATCCGACGGCATGGATAAATTGTATATTTACGTCTGTCTGCATATTTTTAGTTTGTGGGCCCGATAACTTTCGAATGAATTGACCGATTGGATTGGCCCTTTAGTATACTCTTTTAGCGTTCTAAAATGAAGGTCAAGTTTGTTGGTCAGCCATTATGGATAAAAATTCAAAAAGATGGAGCATTTTGAAAATCCATAAAAATGAACGAAAACTTAAATTAGAAGCCAAAGAACGCATTGATATGAAAAAAAGGCAGGAGGTGAAAAAATTTCTTTTTGAATGCCCTATAGGATTGGCATAACAACTTTTTGAATTTCCCCATGCACCGTAATGCGGTGCAAGGATAGACAGCGCTCGAGACCGCTGGGACCTTCACTCGGCGAAACTTCTTTGAAATAATTTATTGTGTCAATTATGAATAATTTTTCCAGATTGTCATTATAGTATTTTAATGCAGACATTACAGACACTGGACGTTCTAATGGACGATTAGGATCAGCATGATCGATTAGGGAAGAATTCTAATTTGCGAGCTTTACTATACCCGAGTAGAAATTTAAAATTGGTTTTTAATAGGCCCTGTCTAGATTTCCTATTTTCTGTTGAGGCTCTAAAGTGGCAACCTATCGAGGGCGCAAGTGGAAACTTCACGCTCAGTTAGCGAGGGCATGAGTAGGTAATCCAGCGAGGGCCTATTCATTGGGTCTTTATAGGATCCAGACAGTCCCTCACTATAATAAAACCGCTTTCTTCAGTACTGCGCATGCGCTACTTTACTTTTTGCTTGCACAAAATTAATATTATTACTGTATATACTGAAATCATTAATGATTAATAAACGTTATGCTATTTTTTACAGTGAATTTTCGTCATATTAGGATAATTAGTATAATGGTTGATTACCTCTCAATGATTGGCCATTTGCTTTAATAAACATATGTAATTAAGATATATTCACAAATAAAACAATTTATAAACAGTGCACAATTGTTCACAACACACTTTGCTCTTCTTATTATATTTTTAACTTTTAGTTGCGATACGGGGTCATATTGACCCCAGCGAGAAGTTACTTTAATAAATGATTCAGGTTATTTAACCCTTATCTGTTACATTTACACACAGAAAAATGAATCTGTTAAAGTTACAGATTCAGATCTGTTAGAAGTTTCTGCTAATTTAACAGATAAAATCTGTTGATTTGGAGCAATGAAAATTTGTCAATTTAACAGAAGAAATCTGTAAATTTTACAGATTCATTCTGTTGAATTTAATATTTGTGTATGACTGAGTGCATAGTAGAAAAATTTGGAGAGATACCATCTCATGAGTCAGGATAATGGTTAAGGTCGTGGACTATCGTCCTATACGTTCCATACATTTTATTTGTTATACATGTGTTAAAATTTATAAATATCGATTAATTATAAGTATATCCATATGAATAAACCATTTTCTTAAATAATAATTATTTTTAAGGCAATATGTTTATTTTTATGTTTGAAAGTACAAAAAATCTGTAAATGTAAAATTTACAGATTCAACAGATTTTTTTTCTGAGTGTACTTAAAATTACACAGTTTCCACACACTGCTAGAATTAGGTGTGCCAACTAAGGGTTAATTGTTATGTTTTAATTGATAATATTTCTTAATATATCTTCATTTTGAAGTGGCTAATACACTAAATGTTTTTTCTGAAAAATTCTATTTAGAATAAGCTATTGACGAAATTATTTTCTCTGTATTTTATGGAGATATCACATATAAAGTAAAACAAGGTGTGAAACTTACCTTATCCTATATATTACACCCAATAGCTTCGCAGCCAATATAACTGAAATATTCCTTGGCATGCTTTTAAAAACAGTTATCTGTACTTTATGTTTAATGAGATTTATATAGTGTACAAATTTTTTCTAGAACCTGACGTTCCTTAAACATTTTATTGTATATTTGTTTTAGCTAGTAAATTAGATCTATTTACCAGTAGAGGAATTTAAAATATTAGTTTATAGACTTTTCCAGTATCCTTTCTTATATAAAAATGATTGTAAATGCGTCCAATATCAATTTACTAATGTTTGAAAAAAAATTCCAATAATCGAAACCGTCTTTTAGACATCAGACATAAAAACTTCTTAACTTCTTTGAAATTTTTTTCCGTTAAGAAACTCGTATTTTAAAACAATTATGATGATACTAAACATTTATTTTCAATTTCTCATTTTTGGATTCTAGTCACGCTTCTGTTCGCAAGTGGACACCCGCATCAAAGAGCATAACGACGGGAGTAAATAACATTTTAAACGCGTCACTGTCTGATGATTCTCCGCGTCGGAAGTCAGCTGATAATGGAGCCAGTGGAAAAGAGCAGCGCACTTGTCGCAATAAAACCTTGTCCGAAGCGGCCCTCGGTCTTTTCACTACCAGTCAGGACATTCACACCGGCACTAGAATCGCAAAAGCTCTTCTCTCATCGCTTGGATGTAGCTCTTCCTTCTTTTCTTATTCTTGGTCTTCCTCAACTCGTGCCTCATCCGTACATAATAAACTTGCTATCTCGACAAAAGCTAAACGGACTCTTCCCTATTCAGGACTATCTTCCAGAATCCTTTATTCGCGTATTACAGGCGTACAGTCATGGAATGAAAAAATTCTGCACTTGGACTAAAATTCAAATGAAGCAACGATGATTTATAATCACCATTCAGAATACTATTTCTATATAAAAGCAGCTAGATCATATGGATATTACACGTAGTTAATATAGAGGATTTTGCGTACATTTACGGCTATTTTATCGGAAGTAATGTTAAATAAGAAAGTAGTAACTAGAAACTTTTAAGGATACCCATTAATTAGTACATAGCTTAGGTTGCTTTCAGAGTAATTTCGTTTTTAATTAAAAAGACTTTCAAGAAGTAAACCTTCCTTTCCCCCTCTCTCCCCCTTGGTTTCATTTTAGTACTCATATAAAAAGATTATTCAGGTAATATCTTATATTTTAATATAAGATATTAATATATATATTTTAATATATATCTTATATATACATATATAT
>UCOK01008790.1:0-72971 GCA_900474325.1 Synergus umbraculus | reverse complement strand
GCGTTGAACCCAAGTGTTAAGCTCAAAATCGCATTCTCCATTTTACTCAACGAAAATTATAGATAAATATTTTTTCGATCTGTAGCGCTAATCTTTTTTCAAATATAAGACTGCGTGCAGAGCGAAAAAATATTTAGTTTCGATATTTTTTGCATAAAACGAAGAATTCAAAATCCAACTCTAAAATTACATATTTTCATTTTACTCAAAAAAAATGTTAATTAGATATTTTTTCGCTCTGTATGCATAATTCTAGTTAAAAATTGATTAATTCTACAGAGGGAGAAAATTCCAAATGTAATATTTGTAAGCTTTAACATCCTTAACTACTTTCATGGTTCTGCATCCCGCTTTTTAAATTGCGGTTCAAATTCTATAATAACACCATAAATTGGCCATAAATTAAAAGGTTCTAGGTAGAATTGAGGTAATTTTGCTGTGAAAAGTATGACAATGACAAGTAATACAAACTGCAATCCATTGAAGGTAGTATAGTATAAGATTAGGTTTACGGGGTAGGACTTCCCAATGGAGGATTCTCCAGGTATAGGGACTCAGGTCATTCAGGGAAAGGCCTCTTGGAAAAAATTTTCGCTCTTGGTACAATTGATTAGCTACTCCCACTCTACTTATTCTCTATAAAATTTCTATTTCATTCTTTCACTCTTTCTTCTATGGAGCTCTCGCATTCTGCGTGAGTATAGTTAATATGACGTGACGCACTACGCACAGACGAAAGTGCACACTGTCATACAAGAGTGCCACACGCATTCACTTTTCACATGAGCACCCCCGCTGCCCTCATGTGTACACACCGTGTGGTTACACTCACCTCCCTCCCCCATTATCTCCCCCACCTTTATATATGACTATGTATCCGCCATCTGGGGAACCAATGACGAATGCACGACGCACAATGCGTTCAGCATGGACTCATGCCTCGTATATTTAACTAGACATCACACCGCGCTTCGCGCGCCTATATAATTACTTCACGTTACGCACTTGTGACGATCCCACGTGACCATCTCTTAACCAATCAGATCACGAATAAACTGCGGACACTCAACAGGTCATCTATTTTTTAAGAAAGGATTAAGAAAGGATTAGGCTAGGGACCTTTCTTCTTTTTCTACCTTTTGTTACTCTTTATTTGGTCCTTGGAATCAGGAAGAACGTCTTCAGGAATTGAGAATTTCATTAACTGTTAAAAAAGAGATTAGACAGAAAAAATCACATATAAAAATTTGTAACAGCTGGATATGATTTTTATATTATTATCTAGTTACTTTTTACTCGATAATTAATTACTTAATTAATTATTTATATATTTTTATTTTTATAATATTCTTAGAATGCGGAATATTAACTGTTGCTGATGTGTTAAGTTATTGTCAATATGGTCTATGATTAATAATTCACTTATTTCACTAATCACAATGAAGAAGTTTTTTTTAATTACACGCAATATAATTGCTTATTATTATTCCATGAGGTTCTCTTATATTTTACAGTTTGCTTTCTGTCTTTCCACATAACTTTGAAAATAAGAGTTGGATTGATTTATACTAAATAGTTGTTAATTGAGCAATCAAAGAGATTTTTATTCGCTAATCGTCTTTTGTATAGATTGTAAAGTTAATGAGTCTTTATTGGTCACTTTGCGTAGTCCATTATTTTGCATATAATTACCCATAATTTTTACAATTTAAATTATTCTGAGTGCCAGGGAAAAGTTAGAACTACATTTTGAAGGCTCTTTTTCTCTATTATTAGGTGTATTTAAATACATCAAACTTTCTAGTTAGTAGCGACCTATTTTCAAAAACTTTACTTTTTAAGAATCTCAAAGCCTTTCAAAGTTTGGATAATAAATAAAAGCATGGCTACATGCTTTTATAATAATAAAAATAATTTATTGACTTAATTTCCTCCTCGAGACTATTAAATCCATTCGATTTTGTTTAAATATCTTCTGTAACGGGTACTTTAAATAGTACTTTTCTTTACAACAATAATGTAGTTGGATTATTATTGTTTATTCAATTTAGTGCTTTACAAAGAGACTTAGGCTTTAGGTTCTTTCCGGGTCTCGACCACAGTAGTGGGAGTAAAGAATTATTTTAGTGTAAAATAGTGGGATGAATATAGTACACTGAGGTTTACACTTCTCACTAAAATCGAGAAAATCAAGACTTCTCCTTGTCTCGTCGCCCACTGAAAAATTTAAAGTTTGGGATTCAAAGAGTCGTAAAAATCACGCAACAGCCCCATTATTTGCCAGGTGCATCGTCATCTGTGGGAACTGAGGGCAATGACCCAACAAAGCGTCAAATTTGAGACAGAATAATCAAAAACTGCGCAGTTTCATTCTTTCTTCCAGTGCAGATCTTGAAATGTGCATTCTCGGCCTTGATAAAAATACTGTACTTGGGATTGGGGAATTATCGTTTGTTGGCATCAGATCAGAGAGGCGTCGACGTCCCTCATGACCTCGGAAAAGATGATACAAAGCACAGTTTTTATTTTTTGCAAATTTGTCTGGTTCTTCTCCAAATAGAGAACTACCAGTCCAGTGTCCCGATTTGCACAACAATCGACCTTGTCGAGATCGTCGGGTTTGTTTCCGCACGTGGACGAGTCATCGACACGTGACCACGGTCAAAGGAAGCACGGAAATACGCGCCTACTTTCCAAGAAATCGCGAGAGGAACGAATTTCAGTTTCATTCCAATTCCTTTGTCTATAGGTTTTCTTTTCAGGCCGAGACGTAAACGGCGAACAAAGTTCTTCTTTTCGCGAAATTTATTGCTTTTAATTATTTATTATTAAATATATCAAATTGACATTTGATGAGGTTGTCAATTTTTAAGGGTGTTGAGCCAAGTTCTAATCTGTAAATTCGATATTTAATTTAAATATTTTTTTAGTAAAATGAAAATATTCAATTTTAAAGTTATATTTTGAATTCTTCATTTTATGCAAAAAGTATCGGAATTAAGTATTTTTTCGCTCTGTATGCAGTCTTATTTTTGAAAAAAGATTAGCGTTACAGAGTGAAAACATTTTTATCTATAATTTTCGTTGAGTAAAATGGAGAATGCGATTTTGAGCTTAACACTTGGGTCCAACGTCGTTAACAAAACGTTGATCTTAGTTGGGATAGAAGATATTTAAAAGGAAAATACAAAAGCAACACAATTTTTATCTTTCTTTTTTTTTGTTCTAAAAAGCTTTGATTTGTCTTCAAACTGGTTGTTTCAACAATGAGAATGAGCGATTTTTAACGGTATTTTGTAGGAACGAGAAAAATGAAACATGTATAAGAAGATTCCAATGAATAAGGGAGAGAAAAGATTGTGATAAGTAATCTGAAAACACGAGTGCGTCACTGCGACAGCGCAGAATTAGTCGAGCGCTCTTCTAGCATAACAAGAGACCACAAGACGAGAACACGTCGATTGCTGTGGAGTATGGATTTCGATATCACATTAGAACAAAAAAACAATGTGCGCAATTAAGTCTAAAATCCTTTCAAGTCATTGCCATCACCTTACTAATCATTAATCACTCATCAACAAAGGATTCTGACTATTTCCTTCTTCAAACCAAAAATAAAGGATAAAGAACCTCACTGGGCTGGATAAACATCTACCATTGTAGATTTCTTCATTTTTTTAATGACAAAAAAAAAAAGGATTCGAAAAGTATGATAAAAAAAAGGTATAGGAATTTATTGAGAACCAGACGTTCGAAGAGCAACGTGGCATCTCATTGACTGATTGTGAGAGACGCATCATCGGGATATTGAGCACATGATTCATTTTAAATTCGTCGAGGCGCGTGAAAGCTAGTAAAGCTACATGTATCCGATTTGTTTATCACTCGAGGTTTCATATTTTAATAGAAGTAAAAGTTGTGCTAAGGTTGAAATTAAAGGAAAGTAAATGCAGTTAAGAAAACTAGGTATCAATCTTGAAATCTATAAATATACAGAAAATTTTTTGATACGTATACGTTATTTAAAACCAAAATATGGATCGTTTGGAGTGAGAGCAAGTTGACTTTTTTGAGCCAACTTTTTCTATGCCAGAATAGGGGAAATTTATAGATCCAGAGAAGTTTTATTTTCAATGAGAAAAATGACAGACTAGAGCACGTGTTCACATCGAAGTGGGGGGCATCTTTGTTCACACGTGCAATAGGGGAAAACGGGATTCTCTACGTTTTCACTTGGCCTCAAGACCAAAGAGGCCGTCCTCAGCCTACCTCAGCCTTTGATGATGCTGGATTCAGTTATAGTTGATATGCGATAGTGGATACGCCTTATACTTCCAGTAACGAATCTAGGAATGGCTGACACCTTTAGATAAGATCTTCTAAAAACGCTAGAAACTCGGAATAATTTAAGAAAAGTTGCAGAAATATTGTTGGGATTTTTCAGAGAAGTGAAGATTACGTATCAGTACAAATTTCCAGTTTATGTTTGTGTGTCACAATATTGACGTTAAATTTAAAATGCACTTTTAAAAAAATAGTCAACTATTAATAAAGTCAGTTTACATATCAGTTATTATTCTTTACCAAATAATTTACGAATTTAGAACTATTTACAAACAATCTTAAAATTATAATTACTAAATTTAAGACACTCTTGAAAGGTTCCCAGCTCCTTCTTCTAGTTACGTTCCTGGTGTTCGGGCTCGAGTTGCCTCGGACGTTCTCGGGAGTTCTTCGCTCCCATTTTTACTCGAGAGGCAGGACAGGAGTCAAAGGAGTAAGGTTTTTGGTGTTGGTGTTGGTGGTGTTCCGAAGGATCGGGCCGGGTCGCGATTGTCGCGAAGCGCCGAACACCGAGCTTCCAAGCTTTCTAGGAAGCCTCGGTTGTTCCCCAAAAAAACATTGAGTATCTATTCACTTATCAACAACGTCAACCCACTTCCACTTCGCGTTTCCCCAGTCCCGGAATCGTGTGCGCGAGTCCGTGAGTCTTCACTGTTCAGTGTTCAGTCTCTTTTGTGTCATCGCCAGTAGTGTGGACTGTGGATTGCACTAATCATTAGTCTCGCCATTTTCATCACCGTCGGTCATTATTCTTCAGCTCGTCCGTCCACCCAAAGTTCACAAGTCTTAAAACTTGGAACTTAAAACATCAAATCTTGAATCTTCCTTGTTCGCTGCTGGTGTTCGCTCTTGATACGATCGCCATCATGAAAACATTCGCCCGTCGCCGTCGTCGTTATCTCTCCGTCCTCCCTGCATTGTCGTACTAAAAAGGTACTTTTTTTTTTACAAAAAAACGTTAAGAATATAAAATAGTCTGAAATATACCTTTTGGTTGGATTTATTACTCATTGCTGCTTCTTATCGAACGCAGTCAAAAAGTTGATTCGAGTTGAGTCGAGTCACGCTCAGCTTTGCAACCGACCATTCAGTCGCCTTTCACGATTGTTGCGCGTGAGACGAAAGAAACTTACATCGCAGATACATTTCTGAGCTGACTTCTGGGATTATTGTTTTCTAGAATCGAAAATTCAGTTTCATATTTGAAGTGCGAATTTAGTTCTAGTCAGTGCGCGCTCGTACTTGCAAGGTTGCAGGTGTTCCTGCACCAAGAAATACGAACAACGTCGCACCGAGGGAACGAACCCAGTCATTAAATGCCTGAGGGACACTCTTACTCCATGTTGTGCATCGGTTGCAACACTCGAGCCTGCTGGAAAGTGAGTGATGTGATATTGTGTTTTCTCTTATCGACAAATATCACCTTCGTTTTAGGTGGGTTTTTTGGCGATTTTTTCTCACTGCGGACTCGCCCCCACTTGGTAAAAATTGACAGGTTATGTCAATTGTCCAGCTCGAACAAACCAAACCCAGTCTATCCTCGCCACGCAAGACTTCCTTCTGCTTCTAAAATTGATTTTAATTCTTTTTATTTTCTATTTCATCTTGTGCTATTTTATTTCATTTTACAGTCGATTTATTGAATTTATTTTTCAATGGTTACCTATATATTCTCAGGTAAAATTGTTAAGCAGGAAGTCCATTTACGGGAGCAAAAACCCCGAGGAAACGTTTTTTTTTTTTTTTTTTTGTAAGGCTCCCACCATTTCAGTGGACGGAATTGGTTTTATTTTTATATTTATCATCACTTCCTGTAACATTGTTTATTCACATAAATTCTAATAAAATGTTGTGATAATCGTGCTTATTTTTTTAAACAATGTTAGCCCTTCATTTGACAGTTGAGTTTTTTTACTCACTGTTTAAAAAGTTAGCAATTATACCATACATTTTTATTTTTAAAATGTGCATTAAATTTACATTTATGGAATAGTAAACTTCCAGTTGACAAATTGACTTGAAATAATTTTTTTGTCACCAAAAAAACAATTATACCTATCTATAAAATGCCAAGTGTTACGTAGTTTTTAGAAAATATATACATTTTTTGGTTTTGAACACTGCTATGAAATTTCCGTAAACCCCGTAAAACTAACGAATATCAACAAAGGGAAATCGTAGATAGAAGAAAGGAGAGGGATCTGTCCAATCCTTATTCCTTAGGAATTAATTTGGACAAGAGAAATTTGAATGTGTTTTTTTTAATGCACTATTGTCATGTTAGGTTGTAAAATCTCTTTTGACAGTTCAAAACAGTTCAAAAATATTCTTGCAAATTGAATTCTGATATAATGTATATTCTTTTAGTCTTGTTTAAATAGAGTTGTTTACGAAATTTTTGCGTGGTGACTTTCCTTGTAAGACGGATAAAGGAGTACGTAGATAGTGCAAATTCTAAAAAAAAGTTAACTTATGGTTTGATAAAAATAAGACTACAAACCAATTTTTCTGGCGAAATTTACTTAACATATTTAATGTAATTAAAATATTAAACACAAGGGAAAATATTCCAAATGTTTTTTCATTTTTGTTTTTCTATGGTTTATGGAAATATAAAATCGTATATTTAGTAGTATCCGATCATCGTTTTGTTATAAAGTTACTGATGGGCAACTTTCCAACAGCCTATCATGATTCAGGGAATTTTCAAATAAAATTTTCACACGATCTACTTGAAATTCTAGATAATTTTAGAAAAATGTTCATATGTTTTTATTTATTAGCTATACAATTCTTTCTACACTAAATGGGGAAGTAAAAACCACAGTTCTGAACTGAGTTTCCCTTCTCAAAACGTTACAAAATTGTCTTCTGACATTAGTACAAAAACTAAAAATATGTAATAAGGAATTGTGAATTAATTTTGATTTTATTTTACAGGTAAACACGTGGTGACATCCGCCCGTGACGGTGCAATTGGCAAGAGGGTTGTGGAAAATAAGAGTCAGTCTATCAGTACCGAGCTGACTGTGACTTTTCACTGTTTTTGAGACAGTGATCGCACTTAGAATAATTGAAAGAAAGAAGTAAAGAAGGCGGAAAGAAAGAAATCTCTTTCAAGAACCGAGGACATACACCCGTTTCTATAAGAAAAATTTAGTATGGAACGCGAGTCGAATCCTATGCAAGCCCTGTGCCGTAGCGGCTGCGGATTTTATGGATCGCCAGCAACAGACGGTCTCTGTTCGCTATGTTTCAAAGAGAACTTAAAGAAGAAGCAACAACCTCCTGTATCATCCACACCGGTATCGTCTCCACAAACTGTCTCTAGTAACGCTGGATCGTTGCAAAGTGGTTTTGGTAATCCAGCCTCCACAGGAACAACTGCACAGCCCACCATTCCTACCATCCCCCAAACGACGACAGATTTACCCAGCCCTAAAGAAGTAAGATTTATTTATCATTTTTTTTTAATTATTCTATGGCAATTTTTAGAGTTGTAATGTCAGGCTGAAGAATCCAGCATCACAAAGTCTCTTGATTTCGAAGTCTAGAGGTTTGAATGTTTGAAACCTATTCAACTTCAGATGTGTCTAAAGATTTATAAACCCATAGTTTATACATTCATAATTTTAAAATGTTAAAGTTCGCAAAACTTTTTATATTCAAGTGTCTAAATTTGAAACTCTTTACATTCGAAAGTTACATAAATTCAAATGATCAAGACGGGAGTTCTAAATATTGATAATTTACAAGTTTTTCCAACCTGTAAAGCACTAGTTTTTTGTATCAAAATTGTTTTATACATTAGTACATATAATAATAGCAATTTAATTCATATAATTTAAAAGTTGAATGCAACCCCTAAATAATTACTTCTTGTAATGAATCTGAGCAAATTTGAATTTTTTTGTATCACGTGTCTAATATGTAAATAGTTGTCATAGTAACACAGTCAAGAAAAAATTTTGAAAGTGACAACATGGAGACAAATTTGTAGTGGATTATGGCCTCAAATCATGGCTCATCATCATCGAAAAAAAATCGCAAGCGCCGCATAAAAAAACCAGTAAATTGTTTTATTTCCTTTAGATTAAAATGTGAGAAAGTATCAAGTGCCTATCCGTAATTTGTGGTACGTCCGTAGAGATTGGGCAGTTACAGAAAATTGGAAACTGAATCGAATATTTAATCTAACCTGAAAATCTTGAATTTGTTGAAGATAATTTCTCTCTTTTATTTAAAAATAAGTTAACTTTGTATTTTCGTTTTCACTTCAAAGTAATACAAATTTCTATTTCTTACAAAAAAAGCTTAAGGAGTATATGTATATTTAAAAAGAAATTTTTAATATATACATACTTTAGAGAATGAGAGTGATTTAATACGTAAATATTTTTTTATTTTTTATGAGATAAATTCACAGAATTGAATTAACTTTATAATTTTTCTTTTCTTTGCAGTTAAGCAGAGAAGATCAGGAAGATGAAGTTGGAGTTAGCAGTGGAGCTGCTGAAGGTTCAATCAGCAGTGGCGATGTCGACGATTGTTTTGACGGAAAAGAGACTGATAAAGACTCCAAAAAGAAGAAAAACCGTTGCGCCCTTTGTCGCAAGAAAGTGGGTCTAACAGGTGCAGAAAACTCTTTATAATTTTAGAAATTTCTTCCCTCAGAGTTGCTTCAAGTTAACAATTTGAAAAATCATATTTATTTAAAAGACATATAATGACACTAATATCTTTTCAGGTTTCGAGTGTCGTTGTGGTGGACTCTTCTGCGCTGTGCATCGATACAGTGACAAGCATGATTGCAAGTTTGATTACAGAGAAATGGGCGCCCAAGAGATTCGGCGCAATAATCCAGTTGTTGTTGGTGAAAAAGTGCAAAAAATTTGAACTATTTAGTGTGTAGTCATTGGGAAAATGGTTATATAACTATATAAACAAACAGAATATAAAAACATTAAGAAAATGAGATAAATTATCTGGCAGCTGATTGCACATCGAGGAACGATTTATAGTGGATGAAAGGGAATACTGAGCGAATGCGATGTAAGAGATTTTGTGTGAACGCAAAAAATAATTCTACAACGCGAATGAGTCGTCGGGAGTATATATATTATAATAAAGCATAGAAAAAGACGGAAATTAGACGATGACGACGGAAAATAGTTCGCGCGAGTCTTTTAAGCGTGTATACATGTTCGTTGAATAAATGTGTGCAAATTTTCGGGGAAAAAGGAAAAATCGAGAATGCCAGTGCCATGTCAGATTTTCACTTATTGTTAGTGAGAGTTTAAAATCAGGAAAAAAATATCTGGTTACTAACTGCTGCCAGCTTACTACTACTATTACCTATTATTATCATTGATTATACGGTTTATTATTACGATTATTCTATATTACGTTCATTGATTTACTTAAAATGGTAAATTTGCGCCAACCAGGGACTATATGTCGCAAGTTTCTATTTAAGTAGATAAAAACGGAATTCCTGGTGCAGTCAGTCGGTCCAAAATATCTTGTTAAGGCGGTCGATCTATCCATCGAAGATTCAAATTTGATGCGTAAGTGTTTTTGTTTTCCATTACTATTATAATATCGTCGAAAGGAATGTTATTTAGGCGATGACTGACGTTGATGGGTGATCACAATTCTAGGTTTAAAAATTAGTCTAATAATTATTAAGTATATTAGCCCATTGATTCATAAAGTAATGCAATAAAGTATAAGTAGTACTGTGTGTTTATGTCAAATCTCACCGAGAATATAACGAGCATTATTACTCATTAAATACTGTTTGAAATTACGTTTCGAAACATTGTTTATTTTTGCGCTAACCGTCCGCAAGTCATAATATTCATCACGTGGACTACATTTTTCCTCTTTATCAAGTTTTATCTCATATTCAAAAAAGAAAAAAACAAAAAAAGCTGCGCAAGGTATTCCGCCGTTGCAATTTAGCTTTATGTTATATGTAATGGTTAGTAGAAAGTTTAGAGGCCGGGATTAAAAAAATATATATATAGAGGAAGAAAATAAAAAAATTTGAGTGATTTTAAGGAAACTGCACTTTTGTATCTCGGATCTTTATGTTGATATGCGTTGATTTCCACTCACTGCAAAAATTTTATCCAAAAATTTACTCGAGTTTTCTTTTAATTTGCTTTGAGGAAATCACTGCAAATCAACTTTATTGTTACTTTTCTTGTTGCGTTGTGAAGCACACGGCATGCCAAGTTAGTCTTCCCGTAATGAAAACGTTTTAATTTCTATTTTATTATTTACTTTTTTTCGCATTATATAGCGAGATTAAAATGTTTTTATTTGGTCATGGGAATTGTTTTATGGGAGGACTAGCGGCGAGGCTTAGGGACAATATTGCTTAGGGATTTTTTGTTGTCTTCGCTTCTTCAGTACTGGTTACAAGAAATGAGGAAAAAGGCTACGCAATGTCACACACACTTTCACACACGGCAGTGATTTATCAGTAATATCTACGGAAAGGTTGCCTTCAGGCCTTCATCCTATTTTAGGCATAGCATATTTTTCTAATATATATCGCAATATCGGCGTAATCTTGCCTAGCGAGAGAGCGAACCAACGGATAAAACAAAAATTGGAGGGTGTGAATGGATTAGTGCACAAGCAAACGTGTGTGAGAGAAAAATGGAAAGAATGTGGAGAAATGGCGAGTCGAGTACATAAATATAATATTATATAGATATATATACAAACACGCAATGACGAATACAAGAAAAAATATATAAAAGAGTGACGTACAGACATTAGCGAAGTTTGTACTCGGCTGACTACATAAGGACATAACATGCTTGTAATTATTAAAGATTGATATTAGTACGATTAAGCGATTAAAGGTAACGTCGACTTTAATATATTATATGGTTATGATTACCGATTACTATCCTTCGAATTAAATTCTATAAGCCTTCAGGTTCCAGCTTAGGTGAAAAAAATCGGAATTTGTGTGTAAATACACCTCTCCACTTTCTTTTCCACTAAGAAACCTATGAACAAAATCGGAATTAGTATGTAAATACACCACTCCACTTACTCTTCCCCTAAGAAACTTTCTTCTAACACAGTTCTCGACATTTATATAACCATAGTGGACTATATTTATGTATATTTAAAACAAGAAATATATAAATTCGTCACCCTAAATCTTTTCTTGCGTTCAATTCTCAACTATTTGGACTGTGTAAGAAGTTCGAAAATTTAAGGATTTAGGTTTTGAGTAGTCGAAACTGTTTAATACCTCGAAGTTCGAACTTTCTCTTCTTTGTTTTCTAATTTGAACAATATTCGAGCCTTTTTCACTTTCTATAAAAATATCACTTCAAATAACAATACCAATTATATATTCACTTTTTATTCGTTACAAAACTTTGCCAAATCCTCTTATCACAATTTTATACACACCACTAATTATAATCTATGTAGTCACTAGGTTTTTTGAGGTACTTAGCAAAGGCTTTATTACTTTTTAGAATTCGAGAGTTTGATTTTCTCTTTATTCTCAGAAAATTTGAGACCATGCCGTGTGCACAGATTTTTTTTTTAAACTTAAAGTTCAAGGCAATATTGCAACTAGAACTATGGAAAAGTACTTTAAATATTTACTTAATTTTAATTTGTAATTAATTGAATTAACAATTTTTTTAAAAATGTTATCTTTCTTTGGTTTTAAAATTTACAAACTTAAAATACAAATTACGGAAAACAATGCTTAAACGTGCAATAAAATTATTCTTTGGTATTAAAAGCAGAAAAGCAATATTAAACGAAGATTAAACATTTTTTCTCTCCATAGTTCTAACTTTAACAATTTCCAAACTCGAATCCCTCCACCAATGATAACTAATAATTAGTTTTTAGTTAATGTAATCACGACCGGAATTTTGGACGGCAAAATAGTTATGAAGCGATCGGACTTGTCGATTGTAAACTGTGGAGTCAATCTTCGTGGAACTTTGAGTTGACAAAGGTGGAGTCGAAGCTGGTGTGAGGATTCCAAGGGATTCGCAGTCTCTATCCATGGGCCGATTTTGCTTCACGTAAACGTGATCTTCCATCGCAGAAACTTTTATTTCTTCAGTCAAGGTCTTTTCTTCTTGGGCAACTCTTTCGTCCTGATCAATGTCCATTTCGGAGCTCAGAAACTTGAGTTGCGGCGTCGTATTCTTATGGTGAACAGTGGTGTGATTTTTCAAACCGTATTGAGTTTTGTAGCTCTTGCCACACGGACATTTGAAAGCTTTTCGCATCCTTAAAAAAAGAAATTTATGAATTCAAAACTGAGTTTAAATTTGGAAAGTAATTTCATAATTTATATCACGTATAATTGAATATACATACTTTCCATCCTTTTTATGGCCATTTTTTGAGTGATACTTTATACCATTGACATTTTTGTATCTTTTTTTACAACCTGGGATAGGACAAGCGAATGGTTTTTCAATATTTATTTCATTTTGAGGACTGCGATTTACACCCCTGAAATAAAAGTAAAATCAGTTTTCTTTTTTAACAATTTTTAAGAATTGTATCAACATTTAGAAATTTACAACTTTATAAATAAAAACAAATTAATGTAAAGAAAAATGCTTCTCTAATAGGTACCTGTTTCCGTATCTTAAAATATAGTCAGTCGAAAATTCTTCAGTCGTGGCCCACGAATCGTTGCTATCTTCTGGTTCGCTGGTAAAATTTTCATCTCCTTCAGTTCATGCAATAAATTTGGTTTTGTATTTTTTTTTTACAAAAATAGATACCTTTATACTTAACTGAGGAATTATAGATTTGTTTGTACCTGTTGGGCTCGCAGTTTTTATTTGAATTGAGGCATGACAGTTACTGGGACGGGTTTGAACCTGAAGTGGCTTTATGATCTCTCTTCTCGCAGCATCCGTAAAAAATCGGAGAACGTAGGACATAGGAACGCAGGATGGTTGTTGTTTTTCCTTTTGCTCCACGATTTGAGGGTCATAGTCTAAGTACGTGAGACGATGCTAAAAAGTCTTGTAATTTCGACGGAAATTAAGGGATTTAATGAATAAAAATAAATACACATGAGAAGGGTGACCCTTTTTTAATCTCTAATTAAATTCTATAATAAAAATTGGAAATATACTACTTGCATATTTAATAATTTCATTATTTGTTCATAATTCAAAAATCACATTATTTATTTTTAAAAATTAATTTTTTAAATCTATTTATTAGTGAATCATGATATAAGATTTTCTTGTAACATATCAAAAATGAATTTTCGAGAAATATATTTTTGCAATTTAAAAACGGCTGGATGACAAATGAATAAGAGTAATTATGCATAATAAAATAAATTAAAACATGAATCATGTAGGGAATTGGAGGATTACATATATGCAAAAAGATTAAAAAACACACTTATTTATTTTAAGCCCAGAATTTGATCTTTTTTGTTTTTAATTTTAGCCTTTTTAGTAAATCGTAAATTTAAGATTACATATATATCAAAAATTCTAATCACAGCTATAACTTGAACGAAAACTCCGAATTGTAAGTTACGAAACAAAGATTCAAGGACAAAAAAAAGCTCCCCTTATTCTCAACTCCTCTGTAACTACAATCCTTTGAAAATAAATCGATGACAAATTGAATTACCTCATAAAAATCATCTCAATGAACGAAAACAAAATTTGCATGCCCCCTGCTAAGCTATACACCCATCACACATAACCTTAAAGCCGCTTTCGCGGATTGCGAGACCGTTCAGTCCCTACCGATATGCGTTTCTTCTATGTGTTGAATCAATTTTCCTAGATTCTGGAAAATAAGGCCACAGTCGTTGAATTTACAAACATTGAGCATAAACACAGCCATATCCAAAAAAATAATCTCTTTGTGTACAGATACTTTAATATTTTCGATATTTTCTTTTGTCGACTGCACTAATCAGGCAAAATTAGGAACAAGACCGGCTAGAACCGGGCAGGAAATCACCTTAGTCAAATGACTCCCGTGGTCGTTAGTGACATGAGTCAAACAAACAATTGACAAATTGTTTGATGGGCTTCCCGCTGGAGAAAATCTACCATTGGCTGTAATTTGGCGCGCGATTCAAAAACGAATTAAATTAATTCGATTTTGAATCGCGCGCTCAATTTTAACCAATAGTAGCATTTCTCCAGTGGGAACCAACATGCGCTGCGCGCGCAGAGGAGAATTTTGGAGTTTTGGGCTGTCATCCATGTTTGTACATAAAGCGTGGAAACTAAACAAGGATTTTCATTTTAACTTATTAAATAGTATAAATTGTCATTAGTGAAAATTTAATTTGGTGATCATGGCTTCGACAAGGGAACGTCGCTCAAATGCAGGAAGTAAAATGGCAAAACTTCTTAACGAAGAAGAGGAAGATGATTTTTATAAAACCACCTACGGTGGCTTCGAGGAAGTCGAACAGGATAATGATTATATGTAATGTTTATTTTCTTCTTATATTTTCGTTATTTGCATCTCAGCCTTAAAATGACATACATATATTAGGAACAAATAACTACTTAAAGGATTCTTTTTATTATAATTTTTTTATTAATTTAGGGAAGAAGATGAAGGAGAAGACGAAGTCGATTCAGATTTTAGTATTGACGAAAACGATGAGCCAGTATCAGATCCAGAGCAGGAAGGTGGATTAAAAAAGAAAAGAAGATTGGTAACAAAGGCATACAAAGAACCAAGCAAAACTGTTTCTGTGCCAGTTCAGTCAACACCAAAAGTAAAAAAGCCTAAACCAACCAAACGGGATAGATCTTCTATTGATAGTACGGGTATGTAATTACAAAAAGATTGCAAGTTTAGATTTATTTTGATATTTTAATCAAAAAATCTGGAGTTTCAACCTGTGAAACAATCTTTATTGCCGTAAATACTGATTTTCTTTGTTTTTAGAAAGAAAATCGATTCGTCGATCCACAGCCGCAAAATCTGCAGCCACACAAAAACGCTTAAGAGAAAGAAATGAAGACCAGAAAAAGAAAGTCAAAGTCGTAAAGCACGATACGTGGAAACCTACGCAAGAAGAATTATTGGAAGAAGCGTTGATAACCGAGAAAGCTAATCTCAAATCTCTTGGTAAAATGCTCTCAATTGCATTATAAATAAAAATTATTATCCTTAATAATAAAACATTATGTATATGAATAATATTTTAATAACGAAATTACAATTCCAGAAAAGTATCAGAAATTGGAGAATGAAAAGAAAAACACAAGAGCGGTTCGGAAGACAAATTTGACTCCAATGATTCGGTACCAATCCTTATCGATGCCAGTGATCGTTCTTTCGGAATCTTCCACCGAAAAAAAGGATGAAAAAATGATTTTAGACATAGACAACGAGAAAATTTCCGAAGAACAAATTGCTTTGAGATCAATAACGAATGAAATGTCAAATTCAAGTTTGGATTCGAAAGAACCTTTGTCTGTGGCGACTAACGGACATTATGAAAGAACTTTTATAACTTTTGAAAATGAAAAATTATTTAGGGAGGCGTTCAAAAAAACTGCGCCTCAACGACCCACTTTAAAATCATTATGCGCAATTACAAGGTATTCAATATATATAATATAATACATACGACTTAATTATTTAAAAAATCAGTTTTTCAAAGTAAAGGGTTTAAAAATATCCTTTTCTTTTTTTTCTAGACTTCCTGCAAAGTACTTAGATCCAATGACAAACCTGCCCTACAGAAATGTGCAGACCTTCCGCTTATTGCGAGAATCTTATTATCAACAATTGGAGGCTCGTTCGGACATAAATGATCCGAACTTGAGTCGAGCTTTACACCAATGGCTTGAGTGGAGACAGAAAAACAATCATATTTCTCAGAGGAACATGATCCGTTTGGAATCAGCGTCCGCGCCGATTACTTCTTAGCTGTTTATCCTTTTAAATGTTCCAAGAAAATCGTTGAACAGTACCTTTAGCTAATAGACTTAAAATTAAAATAAGCTTGTAAATAATTATAATATTATCATATTTTGAATAAGAGACAATGAATTTTTATTACAATTGACTACTTTGAAATATTCCCTATTTCTATTCAATTTCAAGTTTAGGGTTTTCTCTTATTGAATTTTTTAAGAAAGATTTTACATTCATTCTTTATAAATTATTAATTACGAAATTAAATGCTTTTATACATTTTAAATGGTATATTCATTTAAATAATTTACATAAAGCTTTAAACGACAAATTAAAATTTTTATGATTCAAATTTCAAACATTGAACAATTTTCAGTGCTTTAAATTTTTATCTTTCTTTAATTTTAAATTGAAAATTTAATGATTTTAGATTGAGAGAAGCTATTAAAAATGGACCTATTTTTAATTTTACCAGGAAATCCAATGGTCCTTCGATTTTTAGATGAAATTAAGCAAAAATATGAAAACTACGGACATATGCGTATACAAACGGACATCTGGACACCCTAATTATGTATAAGGATAAATATTTCAAACGTGGTAATGTCAGGTAATGTTCTACAATGAAAACCCCTGATTTTGTTGCATTCTTTAATATCGGTGAAATCACTTGTACTTAGGAATTAAGTTAAAAATTACTAAAAAAACCTTAGCGTCGTAAAGCCTTCGAGTTGGTGATGTCCTCTGAAGTAGAAAGATAAACGCTAAAAGAGACTCGAAAATGGCGTGATTCGTCCTTCAAAAATTCGTCCACTAACCCCTTGTTGCAAATTAACGAAAGCGAAATTACAAACGAATAAGATCGTTAAAAAACAATTCTGTAAACCTCGGCGATTAACAATGAATATAATAATAAGGTTAGAAAATTACGCATAATGTGTTTTTTTTTTTGTATCATTTTCTTCAATTTCTTCAACAGTGTGTTTAATAATTTGTCTTCCCAGTGGTGTCTTCTTTCTCTAAAGTATACGATAGGTACTTAATTAGAGTTCGTTAATCTCTCATGTAGTGCACAAAAGCGTAAAACACCTCGATTCACAATTCGTTCCTAACTCGCTCTCAAATCTTGCTTTCCTTATTATTTATATTTGCGATACGACAGAGGGGGGCCCTGTATGTATGTGCTCACACAATGCGCGCAGAGAAGAATAATTATTTTATATACTCGTTACAAATAGGGGCACTCAGAACAGTTTGAATCGAATCAAACATCGTTATTCGATTCCGGGGATTTAGAAAAAAAATCCCAGATTGAATCAAACCTCAGAAACCAAAAAGGCTTTCGAGGCACTTCAACTTTATTTTCATTTTTTGATATTTTTCATAATTTATTATTAAAAAAAGAATTCGCGTCTCGAAGCGAATAGTGACGTTCTACTCGATTCGATTACCATTCACACTCCTAATTACAAAGAAGCGGCAATACAACATTTAATTATAGTAACAAATTATTATCAGTGTGTGTGTGTGTGTATGTCTATGTGTGTACTTGACCAAATATGCGACGCGTACATTACACATAAATATATGTATATTTTTTTGGAGGGGAGTGATGTCGGGGAGGAATAGAGGAAGAATAAAATATAAGATGTTTTTGTGTCTGCTTGGTAGTTTGATGACCCATCAGCATTATTTAGTGGTCGCTGAAATTCACTTTTGTGAATTTTTTTAGCAGTCTGCGGCGCTCCCCTCACATCGGCAGGACTTAATAATTATTAACCCTCTAGCGTACGAGATTATAGGCCCGTACCCATAGTCTTAGTTCTCGTGCGATCACGCACCTGCTATATTTATCGCCGGCCACCACTTCCCTCCTCCCTCCCACTGTGTTACTGCTTCTGTAAAATAATAATTGTCAATCGAGCTCGCGATAAGAGATTTTTTTAATGTTTCGATCAAAAACATGACTTTTCTTTTAACACTTCATTAATTTATTATACCTATTTAAATGATTTTTATAGAAGTACTGTTTCTGATCGATATAGAGCATTTTGCTCGAAAGAGACTTAAACAGATATCTGGTCTGAGATTTTTATTTTATAATTTCAGGGTTGCTACATATATTATTTTTAAAAATCCCACACCTCTTCTAGGCTTTCCAGACTTTGTAGCAATCCCGAATTTACTGATTCGTCACCAAGAAAATTATCGATTTGGGAATTGTTACATTTTTCCTGTTTTCTATATTAATTATAGTATTATCATAAATCTAAAAGGTAGTTTAATTTTATAGTTTTTCCAATAAAAAAAAGTAAGCAATTATCTAAATGAGTTTCTTCTCCCTTTTTTTATTTTTTAAATAATTACTTATTTCGAAAATGCTCCAAGGAATAAATTGTCGAGAACATAAATCACCACTAATTAAAGTGACACAACCGTCATAAATTATTCTTCCGAAAAGCACAAGAAACTGGCTTAGTACATGTTAGTAAAATTATTTCAAAATTGGAAAGCTATCAAATTCATAGGTTGTAAAGTTTGGAAGCTTCAAAATGGGAAAATGTCTATTTTTCATTCTTTAAACATTCTTATAAAGCTGAGGAAATTTTATAGGTAACGGAAGTTTTTCAATCATATAGAATTAAGTTGAAAACAATAAATAACTCCTACTAAATCCATTTTATCCAATGAGCTCTATTAATCTCTCAACACAACATATCGAACTAAAAATACTCAGAAATGATTCTGATTTTCTTGGCGCGATCCCAGCATAATTGTTGACAACAATAATTGAATAATAATCATTATAGCAACAATAGTAATGATACATATAAAAATAGTATGATACACAATTAATTTGATCTTAAAACAAGAGGCTAAGGTTTCGTCTCATAATCCAACTTACATGTTAAAGAGTGAGGAGAGTCACTGGCAGCATTGCTTGCGCATTCCATCCGAACTCATTGTCGGCTTCACGTCGATTGGTTCTACGTTCTGTGGTCGGATGGTGTCACCTTCAGGAGGATCTCTTATCTGCTTTTGCGAGACGATTCTATAAATTTCTGCAACAAACAAAATTCAAGAAAGATTAGAATAGTTCTCAGAGAACCAGTGTCTTCAAAAATGTAATATATTTTGTACCAGTTAATATATTTTGAAAAGCCGTCTCGACGTTGGTCGAATCTAAGGCAGAGGTCTCGATGAATGAGAGGCCATTTTTTTCGGCAAAGGCTTTGGCCTCGTCTGTTGGAACAGCTCGCAAATGCCTCAAGTCAGATTTGTTTCCGACCAACATTATCACGATATTTTGATCGGCGTGGTCTCGCAGTTCTCGTAGCCATCTTTCTACATTTTCATACGTTAGGTGCTTCGCTATGTCGTAAACCAATAACGCTCCTACCGCTCCACGATAGTATCTATAAAAAGAATGGACCAAATTTTAAGATTATGTATTTAAATTTCTAGAATAAATTTGGCTTTCAAGATCTTTAACTTTGTCGACCTGAAATCATGAATTTTAATTCAATTTTCATTCCAAATTTTTTCCAAAAAATACAGGAATAAAGAAATAAAATAAACTTCCGATTTTTTAACTTACGCGGACGTGATTGCACGATAACGTTCTTGTCCAGCAGTGTCCCATATTTGGGCTTTAATCGTCTTTCCGTCTACTTGTATGCTGCGGGTGGCGAATTCGACTCCAATGGTCGACTTTGATTCGAGGTTGAATTCATTGCGTGTGAATCGTGAGAGAAGATTACTTTTTCCAACTCCCGAGTCTCCGATGAGAACCACTGAAATTATAAAAGCATGCCTTAGATTTCGATGACAGGTCGTGAATCACGGGTGCAAGTTACAAGTTGCAAATTACAGAGTACCAATGATACCAAGAGAAGAAGCAACGCAAACGTGCTTATGTCACAAGTTCAATTGGGCGTGCATTGATTATTCAAATCAGAGGAGCCATGGATATCGATAAATATCGGAGGAAATCAAGACCCTCCTTTAAAAATACTCTTGTTATCTACTAACTACTGATATTTTCGTTATATTCTCATTTCATGCTTTAATTTCTTTATGCCACTTATTTTAAATCCAGATTTTACAATATAAAAAGAGATTGTTAATTTTTTTAACTTTCATTTATATTTCGTGCCAGAATGACATTAAAATTAAGTTTTGTGACGTCAATTTTTAATAAATTAATTTTGGAAATGAAAGTAATGGAATACTTCAATTCTGATAAATTCAAAATTCAAGAGAATGGAAAAACTTGAATATTAAAAATAAATTCAGAAGAATTAAATTTTTCACAATTAATCAATTAACTCGTTAATTTTAATTATATCGGGAAAAGAGAAGACGAGATTCTGCTTTTCCTCTTGAATTTTAGTGTATGCGCATTTGCAGCGTCTACAAGTTCATCATCCCTGGAGGAAAAAGCAAATTTTGAATCTGTCATTCTTTTTAAAACCAAACGGTCTGCTTTTGAAGAAATCTGAACCCATGTCTCAAACATCTGTTGAACGGTAAGAGTGAAAGAGCGAACGAGAGGCCCATTTTAGAGAGTAGCGGGGCAGTTTCAATCCCTTTGTGTATACGAACTAAGGAGAGACACTTATAGTTTCTATAAAAGCGATATTTTAGCTTTGCTTGAATGAATTTTACATTCTTTTAAAAAACAGTTAAATTTTGTTAGCAACTCTTTCTGCTTTTAATGACAGTTTGTTTATCTAGTTTTGAATAAATAGACAATTTTAGAAGTTTCTATAGAAGAAAATAACTAATTTGAATTATACAAATTTGACAAGAAGTAGTTTTGCTAATGTAAGCATTTTAATAAAGGTGTGGATGTTGGATGTATTATCAATATTTTTTGCTTTCTAATTTATGTCCAAGGTCGTGAACAATGCGAACAAAAAAAGAAGGAAAGAAAACATTGTGTTTAAAACAAATGTGTAACAAAAAAATTCAATGTGATTCGCATTTAAGTCCTTTCAATCCTCCGAATTTTCAAAAAAATATAAAATAACCAAATTCTTAGATTCAACTACAATTTAAAGAAAAATTTTCGGAGTAATTTGAAGAAAATTACATTAAATGCAGAGATTGAATTTAAATGAACTTTAAATAATAAAAATTACTTAGAAACTTGTTATTAAAGGTCCGAATATTTTTTTCCCGAAAAAATGTAAATACATTTGAAATTGAGGGTTGCGAAAAACAATTATTCTCCAGATCAGCTTGCTTATTTTTGTTTTCGCAGTTGTATTTTCTGGTCCACAGCGTCACGCACACAATAACTGTTACACGTGTCAAACAATGAAATGACATACGTCAAATTTGACAGGAGAGGTCAAGTTCTAAATTTCGGAATTTATAGCCCAAAAGATTAAACAAATCGAAAAGGATTTTTTGACGAATTGATGACATCATCAGCGATTTTAAAAGAATAGTCATTCGTCATCTCTGTTTCTCACGATGAATGTCAGGAGAAAAATGAGTGTCATTGACGGGGGGCATTTTTTTCTCTCGATTGTTTCCCATTGCGACAATTTTCGTTGCTATGAAAAAAGAATTGTAATATGATAAGAAGCAACGAAAATTAATAAAAATAAAAAGTTCTTGTCATTTACTCAAGGATTGGCTAACGCTCGCGATTATTTCTTCAGCGCGAACGTCGATTCCCACCATACAATCTGCGCCTCAATGTCAACGATCCTCGATTCTTCGGTTACGACCCGATAAGGATTTGTAAAGACCGTTATAAAATGGCGAAAAAAATCAGAGGAGAGAATTTGTTTAGTATTATTTAAATATTTCTCACCCTTAAATAAATAATCGTACTCGTCGTCTCGAGTGCCCATCTCGTCGACAGCAAACTATGTACTTCTTGGATAGACGGTCTGATCGAATATATCGAAATCCGTGTTCTGTATATTTATATACAAAACGGCAGGAGCCGAGAAAAGGCTCCCGTTTTTTTTTGGATTCACTATAATCACGATCTTGAAGTTTGAGCACAGAGATTATGATGTGCGAGAGGGAGAAAAATTGAAATTGTCACGACTGCAGAAGGGCACAATTTTCTTTCTTTCAATTTAACTGTACAATATGGCCTCCTTTTCTACGCCCCTCCAAACACGGCATCAAAAGTCGACATTAGCTTCTGACTCAGTGGGGGAAAGGCGAATCTTAATTAAAAAGAGAAAGAATAGTATGAAGAGCAATCTGTCTCCTTCTTCAACACTGATTGGTAGAGAATTTCGAAAATCAGAATTCTCCACCAATCAGCTTCGATAGAAAGAGAAAGGTTGACATTCATACTCTTCTTTTTCTTTCTAAACGTGGCGGTCCATTTCATACATGTGGATTATGTCGAATTCACACGTCGGACAAGGAAAAAAAAATATGTATGTATTTTTGAAAATACATAATGAATTTCTTTAGTATCTAAACTGATTGTTAATCTATCTTCTTAATTTTGAAGCATTAAATTTGTTTCGATCTTCTCTTTGTAGTTTGTAGTAGATAAAAAGTATAGAAACATTTTTTTTATATTTTGTAGTTTGAAATTCAAATTTCGCGCTACATCCGTGTTTAAATTGGTAGAAGTGGCAAACTCTTCACTCTTGAACCTGATTGGCTTGCTTCCTCGAAAAATCCACCCTCTTTGTCATGTTCCTGCTTGTTCCCTCGCTCGATAAACCAGATACCTTCTTTATCTTATTCTTTTCGTGTCTTCATTCTGCATGTGTGCGTGCGTGCTTGGCACGTATGTGCACGTATGTACAGGGCGTGTACTTTCCGGAGTGCGATTTAGAATTTTAGTATTTTTATTACATTTACGTGAACGACGACGACGGTCCGTCTCCTCTCGACGGGAAATCGAGCCAGCGTCTAGGATTTGGTGAAACGTCGTCGTCGTCGTCGGCGGCGGAAGAAGCACGATCATCTCGCCATTTTGGAGCTGGAGGTGAATAGTATATTTATTTTCTTTCTTGAGAGTGAGTAGTGTAGTGTCCCAGAGATTTCCCGGCGGCAGTGCCACCAGAGCGAGAGAAAACAAAATACAAAGCTACACAGGAAAAAAAATCAAAGGAGAAGGGGATGACTGAAATTTTGTGATAAGGGTAAGTCGTCAATTTTTAAGCTGCCAGAGTTGACCAAGTCGATCAACGGAATCTTGCTGTCCCGTCCGTTTGCTCGGTTTTGCTCCGTTTGAGATTTTGAGTGACCCAACCCTCCTTACGAAGGCCACAATCGGCGTTAATCGTAAAATTCTATGGGAAAATCGCATTTTCCATTTTTCAGTCTGCTCCAAAATTCCAGAAAACCCAAACTATGAAATTCTGAATAAGAGTTAGTCGAGAAGTGTTTCCGGAATTCAGTGTTGTTGAATGTGAGAATGTGAGTACACTAAATTGATAAGGTCCAAGCTTCCGCTGATGTTTGCGCGTTGATTATATATGAGAATCAGTATCTCTCTTTGGGGAGAGAATTTGAGAATTAAGAAGGAAATCCGAATAGGAAAGCATGCACAAGCGAGCAAAAATGGCTAAGCCTATTCTCGGGAATAACTTGTAAAGGTAAAATGTGTCACATTCCTGCAAATGACGTGAGCAGTGCATGACAACAACGCAAACAAATAAATATCTTTGACAAAAAGGGATAAGGGGTGTTTAGATTTTAAAAATTTAGAAAAAAAACGCTTGATTAAATGCTTTTTTTCAGAAAGTCAGAGCAACGCTGTAACGATGGACTGACAGAGGATTAACCAACAGCGGTGAAGCCGGAAGTTGAGAATCGGGGAAGACGAGAGGAAGGTGCCAAGTGTGATCGGACCTTATCCGCAATAGCGGCAACCTCTCTATTTACTATGAGGCCTGGCAGTTTGAAGGACCCAGAGATCGCCGAACTCTTCGAGAAAAATGATCCAGAAAAGATATTCGAAGATCTTCGGGAGATCGGGCACGGCAGTTTTGGCGCCGTTTACTATGCCCGATGTCTCGTCACCAAAGAGATTGTTGCTATCAAAAAGATGTCCTACCTGGGGAAGCAGACGATGGAAAAATGGCAGGACATCCTGAAGGAAATCCGCTTCCTCAGGCAACTCAATCACCCCAACACTATCGAGTATAAAGGTTGCTATCTCAGGGACCATACTGCCTGGGTAAGAAAGATGTTCACATTACATTTAAATACCTGTCCTTCGTTTATATCTTATTTTTTAGTGTAATATCAATTTTCCTTCTTTTCTTACAGTTGGTGATGGAATACTGCCTTGGATCAGCATCGGATATAATAGAAGTCCATAAAAGGCCTCTGAAGGAAGACGAAATCGCTGCAATTTGCGAGGGCGTTTTGCGCGGTTTGCACTATCTCCATTCCTTAGGCAGAATTCATCGAGATGTGAAAGCAGGAAACATTCTTCTCACCGAGAATGGAACCGTGAAACTTGCAGATTTCGGTTCTGCGAGTATTAAGTGCCCTGCTAATAGCTTCGTGGGAACTCCATATTGGATGGCACCTGAAGTTATTTTAGCTATGGATGAAGGCCAGTACGACGGAAAAGTCGACGTCTGGTCTTTAGGAATCACATGCATTGAATTAGCCGAAAGAAAACCTCCCTATTTCAATATGAACGCCATGAGTGCTTTGTATCACATTGCACAGAACGACACACCAACTCTAAACTCCCCAGAATGGACGGACGTTTTTCGTCATTTCGTGGAAGTCTGTTTAACAAAGAGTCCGAGCGAAAGACCATCATCTGGCAAATTATTATCGGTAAGACAAGTTTTGATTTTCAAATTTATTGTTTTCTACTTCTGAGAAACTGGACTTTAATTTCAATCTTAACTTTTCAGCATCAATTCGTGACGAGAGGCCGTTCAATCCAGGTTTTGATAGACCTTATACAGAGAACCAAGGCCGCAGTTAGAGAACTTGATAATCTGAACTACCGAAAAATGAAGAAAATCCTGATGATTGATTCCTGTGAGACGGAAAGTACCGTCGGGGATCCAGATGGTAATAAATTACGACTTTATTTATTTTCCCTCGCACAGCTGAGCAATTAACATTTTTTTTTAAAATTAAAGTTATTAAAAGTAATTGAATGAGAGACAGAATTTAGAATTGCTTCTAGAGGCTCGAGGGTGTAGTTAATTTTTAAGGTATAAAATCGTAAGTTATTGTTATTGTACTTGACAGACACTCCTGATGAACAAACAGGTGGCGATAGTAGCAAAAGCAACTCCATCACCTCCGAGCATTCAATCCATTCAATGGGAGTCTCAGCGAGCTCGCAAAGTTCCTCCACGAATAGCCTACCACTGCCGAATGCCGATTCCAACGATTATTCTACAGGATCTGTTCGAAATCGGCATAATATTTCGGCTGGAGTCACTGCCAATCTTCTAGAACATGGTGCCAATAATTTCGCTACGATTAGAACGACTTCGATTGTTACCAAACAACAGAAGGAACACATGCAGGAGGAAATGCATGAACAGATGAGCGGATACAAGAGAATGAGACGAGAACACCAGGGTGCATTGGTAAGACTTAGAAGAATGAAAAAGGTCACGTTACTTAACAATTTGAAAAAAACGACCCAAATGAAAATTCGCACTAAATGTCGTTTATATCCCTGGGGTATAATCAAAAATAGAATCTTAACATAATTATGATACGATTTAATTTTTTGTGCAGGTTAAACTGGAAGAGCGTTGTAAATTGGAAATGGAGTCTCACAAGCAGTTGCTAGACAAGGAATATGATACGTTGTTGCAACAGTTCAGTAAGGAGTTAGAGAAGCTGCAGGTCAGGCATTTGCAGGAGTTGGAGCGCAAACTTAAGCAAAATCAAAATGCGGAGAAGAAACTTCATAAGGAGATTAGTAGCAGACAGGAGGCCGATCGCAAGGCACTTGAAGCTCAGCAAAAGAGGGAATACAAGGTGAGAAGATTCGAAATTATGAAGTTATATAGAAGTTCCTTAATTTTACATTTTTTATTTAATTTTAAAAATATTTTATTTTTTGAAGGCGTATAAAGAAAGGTGGAAGAAGGAACTTTCTCAGGACGAAGTGACTCCGAAACGACAGCGAGATGCAACTCTTCAAAGTCAGAAGGAAAATCTAAAACAAATGGAGGCGCAAGAGGAGCAGCGACTCGCCAGAGGACAAAGAGAGTATCTCGATCTTGAAATCCGCAAATTCCGTAGAAAAAAATTACTCAACTTCCACACCCTTGAGCAGGAGCTTCTCCGTGAGGTAAGTCTTCATCATTTCAAAAGATTTGATTCAAATTCGAAATTGATTACTTAAAATTTGATTTTAAAATAATATTAATGAATATTTTGAATGAAATAGGAACTGAACAAGAGACAGCAGCAACTCGAGCAAGCGCACGCTATGTTACTGCGACATCATGAAAAGACCCAAGAACTTGAATATAGACAACAAAGGGCTGTTCACGCTTTGAGAGAAGAACAAGTCCATCGGCAGCACAGCACTGAGTTGTGTAATCAGCAAGATTACATGCAACGAGCTGAGCGAGACTTACGCAAGAAGCACGCGCTCGAATTAAAACAACAGCCTAAGAGTCTCAAGGTAAGGATTATCCAATTTTATTGTGTATGTTGAAACTATCATTTATTTTTCACTTGAATTTAACCGAATTGTTTTTTTACTTCAGCAAAAAGAAATGCAAATCCGCAAGCAATTTAGGGAGACGTGTAAGATACAGACGCGTCAGTATAAGGCGCTCAAAGCTCAAATACTACAAACTACTCCGAAGGACGAGCAGAAGGCTGTAATAAAAAAATTAAAAGAAGAACAGAGGCGGAAACTCGCACTTTTAGGCGAGCAATACGAGCAGAGCATTGCTGAAATGCTGCAAAAGCAAAGTATCCGTTTGGATGAATCGCAGGAGCTCGAGTGTCATCATCTCAAGGTTCATTTTTTCTCTTTTTCAATATTTTATTCCAGAAGTTGATGTTCAGAATTCGCTGAAACTAAATTCTAAACAGAAAATATTAAAAGTGTTGAATATAATATAAAGTTGTGTTTAATATTTTTTTTTAATTTTACAGGAAAGGCTGAATTACGAGTTGGAGATTTTGATGGCTTATCAGTCGAAGAATAAAATGCAAGCGGAAGCTCAAAGGAACCGTGAGCGGCGAGAGTTAGAAGAACGCGTTTCAGTGAGAAGGGCTCTGTTAGAACAGAAAATGGAGATGGAGACTCAGGAATTCTTGCAAGAGCGAAGCGAACGAATACGGCTTTTGCACGAAAGACAGGAGCGGGAATTACAACAGTTTGATGAGGAAAGTGCAAGAATTGGATTTAGGTAAGCATATTTTCAATATCGATATAGTGATCCCACTTATCTGCAAATTAATTATAAAACAGCAAAATTATTCAATATCTCAATTGTTTCATTTTGAATAAGAAATAGGAAAAGCCTTAAAACCCTATTTAGTTCACTGAAATTCGTTCAAAGTCCTTAAAATTCCGCGTGATCCCTTAAAAACAGTGAAAGGCAATGTAATTAATCAATATATTCTATTTTACAGTGCACTGGCTATAGCTGAAGCTTCAAAAGAGTCGTATCCAGACGATGAAAGCCTGAGTGGCTCAATGTTAAGTCTGGCTCACAGTAATAGTTCCACCTCCTTCCCCCCTAATAGTCTCTAATCTTAATCATTCGTGTTAAAATGTATGTCTGCCTGTAATCTGTGCATAACAATTTACCCGACTCACTGTCATTCACTATCTTACAGATCAAGATCCGTCGATCGCAAGCGTTCAATATTTCTACGTAACTTTATGTATATTCGTGCATACTTTGTATATACGTAGATATACAAACAAGCCCGAATTCGCGACCTGGGTTCGAAAATATATTTGGTACCTTTGTAATTTTATACTTTTGAACCCCGTCAAAGCAATTAACGGATCTTGAGATACAGTCCAGTGATCCCAAAATGTAGCCCTTTCAAATTTAAGCTAAAATTTGCTAGCACCGGCACAGACTAAGGCTGTCTTGTTGCGTTTAGGCTCAATTCTATGAAGTCTAAGAGATTTTTCGGGTATGCGTATTGGATCAGAACGTAAGGTAGTTTTTTTTTTATAAAAAAAACCAATGCTCTCTGTCTTTAAATTTAACGTTAATTTGCATTTTTACCAATTAGGTGCGTCAGTTTTCAACCATTTTCAAATGTCTTGTTTTTATATCTTGAAATAGTTGAAAAGAGTCTCCAAAATAGAAAAATTGTCGCTATCGCAGTATTAGAGCAATAGTACACAATAGTTATTTTTAATTGTAATGATGAGCGCTACAGTTTCGTATAGTGCCGCTATTGTTTTGTACCACGTCTCCAATAAACGGCAATAACGTCAAAAATTGCATACAATCCAGACTCCTAGGCACTGAGTGATCAGTATTTTTATAGGATAAACTCTTTTTAATCCTAAATATTTTCTTTTTACTCCCAAATCAATGTTTTAATCTAAACCTGTTTTTTCTATTCTATAATTGTAATCTGCATTTAGTTTTGTTTAGTATCATCAATGACTGATTTGTGTAAAGTTATATTTTTAAAAGTCTCAATCTACCTTTGAAGAGGTAAATGTCAGTCTTCCTTCGAAAGTAATTCTAACGATTCGATAGTGTACAAAATCGAAAGTAGGCTGAAATATTTTGAAAATCGCTTGCGTTTTCATCCAGTACACATCCCGATGCTGTGCTCTGAAAAGCAATTTTCCTTTCCTCGATTTCTTACGAATTTGTTACGTATATCCTATTATAGTAATCAGTGTCACAAAATGTTTGTAATCTATTTATCGAGTAAGTAGAGTACAAAATTGCAAGGACATTTTAAAGAACGATTTATGTTGGTCAATTCTTTTTAGCTCCAATTTGCATTGGTTGACCTTCCGTCACTAAGTTCACGACTTTTTTGAGCTCTACTTTTTCGGTAAATGGATTGTAATTGGATGTAAGTGAATCGCGACGATTTTTCGAAGAGCTTCTTTGTGAAATCTAGGGAAGAATTAAATGGTATTAAAGATGGTCACAAGGGGAAATTATTGATGTGAAGTTTAGCTAATTTTGAAGAAGCATTTCGAGAAAGTGTTGTGGTCAGAAGCTTTTTATTATTACGATGAAGCGTGTATATAAAACTCGATGATTGCGTTGAGAGAAGCGACTTTGAAAGATTTGTTAGAGGAATCTGCTTGTTGTGTATAAAGGAGGAATTGAGATTCTCCTTTCGGTTATTTTATTCGGGATTTAGTGTAAACGTGTTGAAACCCGAAATTCAAATATCTCGCCAATTACTTGTTTCTTCCGGTCGAACCAAGTGTGTGTAAAAGTGTTTTTTGTGGTGCGAGTGCCTACTATATTAGAGACTTTCGTTTTGAGTCTGCGCGAACTATAATTGAAAATTCGAATAACAGTAGTAGATCAGTTATTATTGATTTTCTCAGCATTTGTAAATATTTGTTCATTGTGTTCTCAGATTTTAATTACAAAGCTGGATGAAGTTGGCTAGAGCTTTGCAGACCAAACTCGTCAATATTCTCCAAAGTTAGAGCCGATTTTTTGGTTGTGTGAGAGGGAACATTTTTTTTAATCAGCCTTCCTCTTGTCCGACCGACTCGGCATTATGTACTCGCAATGTAATGCAATGCAGGTTTTGGCTTTAAGTAGACGAACTGTAATTTGTTTTTATTTTTAATAGCGCTAATCGTTTAGCAGACAAAATTGTAGAGAAATATAGGCGATCCGAACCTAGGGCTCTGACTCGAAGGGAGGTGATTTTTTTTATATCTCAGTAGTGCTTTGCATATTGAAGAACGCTCGAATTGTGGAGCCACGTCAGCATTGCGATTGGAAAACCAAAGATTATTAAAAAACAGAAAAAGAAGCTTGTGCTCTCGCATCTCGAGGACTCGTTCGAGTCACTTAAGTAGATAATGTAGGCAGATTGTGGTACTACTTTCATTCGTTTTCTTTGTAACGCTACAACGAAAAACAGTAAGAAACAGTATCGACTTCTTTGTAGGCGAAATAACTGAAATAATCACAAGCAATGCTGAAGTGTTCCTTGCCAATGAGTCACGAGCCATCTACGAATTAGTGAGCAGAGATCTGTGGTCAATAACGTGCTCACGCGAAAAAAAAAGAATACAACAACCAATTCAATTATAAAAATAAACAGGAACATACGACTATAGATAAATATTCTCTATTATGATAAAGATATATATTATACATCAAACTACACTAAAGAAAAAAAAACCGATACCTTTGTAGCAAATAACCATTCAAGGAAAGCGCAACACACGTATCGAGATAATTGGTCTTAATAATATGATGATAATTAATGGTAATTAATTATTTTTACGTTTAAGTTTAGGTAGAGTATAAATACATTTTTTAACTAAAAACAAACTGATGGCTAGGGACGAGCAAACTTCCTGACGTTTACATTCGAAACGAGCAGAACTGTTCAAAAACCTCTATGCTAATTAGATAATAAAAATTGAAATTATGACATTAAATACTCTTCTTTTATACCTTCCGATTTTATATTAAAATTAGATAAAACGTCCGCATTTATTTTTTATGCTTGTATAATAATTATTGTATACTTCGTCAGGTTCTTGATCTCAAGATTGTTCTTATGATCTTATATTATGCAACTGGATTTTTATTAGGATCGCTTGCATATGGACATTTGTTTAAGGGAGAGGAAAATTACACTATCAAGTTTGGTTATAGACTTATGATAGCAACAAATTTGAAATATTCTAGGTTTCTCTGGATCTAGTGCTAAAAAAGGACTCCAAAGCAGAAGTTTGAAATGAAACTAGAATTTTGGATATAGTTTTGTATTATCTTACACAATTATGCCTCAGCAAGTAACAGTTTTTTTCATTTACATGATTCTCACACCCAGGGTTACTCTCGTCATCTTTCATTTGAGATACGATTTAACATTTCTTGTTCCTTTTTACTGAAATTCTTAATTATAAACCCTATTTTTATACAATATTACAGACTCAGGGTTAATTAATAGTAATATACAAATGCAAAGAAATTGGCCAGAGTTTTTATGGGATCTACTTAGTTGGAGAAAAGGAAGTTGGATTCAGAATGCGACAATGCATTTCTCGGATTAGGGGAACAGTGTATGCCACACACTCGTCCCAACCTGGAGAACGCCATGCACTCTCGCGAGTTTCTCTTCGAGATTGTAAGTCCTTGTAACCTAAAATTACGAATTTTTTGAATATCGCAGTGCTCGAAATTAATTTAATCTATCTATATTTCTATCTATGAAAAAATATACTTACACCAAACGTGGTGGACATTATAAAGACGTCCGATTTGAGAGAAAAATCCAGCGAAAGCTTCGTCATTATTGCGCCTGTGACTTATAGCCCTAGCCCAATTATTTCCCCATTCTATCATGGTACCTGGTTTAAGACTATAACTTCGAATTTCGTATTTATTTGAGGGATCTCGTTTTAGTATTTGGGGCCAGTAACTAAAGGCAAGAAGGTACTGTAAATGCCGAGATCTCAAGAAGTTTCCACGCTCCTTGAGCAAACGCTGGTAATCCTAAATAAAAAAAAAAGATAAAAAATAGATGTAATAAAACTTAATTTGATTTTAGATTTGGGAACTTAAAAAGGGGGAAGATATTTACAACATCTTTAGATAAGACATCTTGCGCTCGATCAACTCGCTCATATCCCCCGGTGTATTGCCATAAGTGTAGGGCTTGATCGAGATCTCCTACTTCCACGATCCATGAACCAACGAGCTCACAATTTAATTCAGATTTCTTGGAATGAATAAGATTTACGTTTTCTTCACTGTAACAGTGAAAATACATTTGTTGATTAGAAAAATATATGAATTTACTACATTTCGATGTATTAACTTTTTTTTCATAAACTTTTTCAATTATAAGACCACTAAATTAAAATTCGCGAAAAAAGGAAAACAACATGGGCTAAACTAGTGTTGAAATTAGATATTCTATACAAATTTATAAATATATTTCGGAGTTATTCTATCATACATCTTGCTACAATAAGAAGAGGTCTTTATATTATTGTTTGCATCTGTATATCATTGACAAGGTCAGGAAGGCAGGTCAAAGGAGAAATACTTACTAGTTCGCAAGGTACTTGTCAATGGAGTCAGGACGGATGTTGTGCGTATGCAAAGCGTAAATGACTTCTTTGTCCGAGAGCATCCGGGAATGTGATTCTTTTGTAGGTTCGATTTTTCTCACGAGAAGTTTGCGAAGCCATCCTTCACTCACATCTTGTTGAGCAGGCGATTTTGTCACGAATCTATAAGCAGTCGACATAAAGCATGTTTCCGAATTGTAAACATGTCACAACTTCAGGGTGTCTGGGGGTTTTGTCGCTCACATGCAAAAAACAAAATCATCAAACTTCATAATCTAATTAAGAAAACAAATGAAAAACATTTCATTTCTTACCGTTTAACGCTGAGACTTGGAAAATTTGTTTTGGTAATCACCGGCTGCAAAACTCGCAACTTCCTTCCTAGAGTGGCGGCCATTCTTATTGGGTCTAACCTTTCAGGTTAGCCAACAGTAAAATATTTATCTGCTAAAAAACGCTTTTAAAAAATAAAAAAGACAGTTTACTATTTACTAATTCTTTTCAGGAGATTTTTAAAGAATTAAAGAAAAAATATTTGTGATGTTTTCGATACAATTCATGTATGGAAAATATTTTGAGATTGTAGAGAGTTGGGAAAAGTTTTAGAACATATGTAATCTCAAAGTTTTTAATTGTTGAGAACACTGCTTGATGATAACTTCAGTCAACCACTTCATTATCATCATATATCTCGTCTCCGATAGTCTGGCGTAATTTGTTGTTCTTAATACATAGATTAATCGTGAGTGATTCTGCAGGAGTTAAATATACGAATATTTGTTGCAGCCGGATAAAGATAAAGTCTGAGCGATTGTGAAAAGCTTTGGGTGTGTTGTGGTTTTCATTTGATATTGATAGTTATTATTTTCTACAAGTCACTTTCCGGCAACTCCGGTTTATACACGTAAGTATTTGAACATATATATATACCGGCTTTTGCAAATGATGTTGTTTTACTAAAATAAGACTCTCATGACATTTTATTTATTGCATGTTACTTTTATAAAGGTATTGATTTCGATTTTGTGAATGAAATTTGATTACGAATCCGGCTTTTCTTTTTTTTTTTTTTTCGGACCCTTTTGAGTTACTAAACATTCTAAAACGTTCAAAACTTTTGAGACATTTATTATTAGATTTTCTATAACTTATTCGACCATGTTATTAATTTTATTTTACTCAACAAATATTATAATTAATTAGAATGAAAATCATAATTATATTTCAAAAAACAGTACTTTTGTAGAGCGAAAATTATAATTCTAATCTTTTGAAAGTAAAATGAAAGAATCGAATTTTGACTAATTTAAATTATGGCTTCAGACTTCAAGATGACCCATCCGTTTAATCCAGACCAACTGGCAAAATTGAAGCTTTTCACTGAGCTCTGCATGTCCAATCCTTCGATTTTGAATCTCCCAGATCTCGCTTTCATCAAAAACTTCATTAAGCATTTTGGAGGCATAATCCCAGAATCTGGAAGCCAAGAAAAACCTGAAGAATTCAAGCAGAATGAACAAGAAATGAACTTAGATCCAGAAAGCGAAGAAAGCGATCTTGAATTAGACATGACCGGTGTCATAGGTAATTTCACGATTACATATTAGTGTATTTTCGTGTATTTGACAAAAATTTTATTATTATTTTAGAACCAGATACAGACGTTCCTCAAAAAATGGGAAATCTGACTCTCGAACCAACGGAAGAAGAAATATCCGAAGCTCAATCGAAGCGATCTGAAGCGGTTTCAGCTTACGTTGAAAAAGATTTGGAAAAGGCGGTTCAGTTGTACACGGAAGCCATAGTTTTGAATCCACAAGCTGCACTTCTATATGCAAAACGTGGTCAGGTTTACCTGGATTTGAAAAAACCGAATGCTTGCATTCGGGACTGTAATCGAGCCTTAGAACTAAATCCGGATAGTGCTGCTGCCCATAAATTTAGAGGACGTGCTTATCAACTTTTGGGAAAATGGGAAGAAGCCGCTAACGATCTTAGATTTGCCTGCCAACTTGACTTCGATGAGCAGGCTGATGAATGGCTTAGGGAAGTTACACCTAACGTGAGTATTCTAATTTTTTTTTCTTGAAATAGGTACCTTTTAATCATTTAAAGTTAAAAGATGTTAGATTTCAAAATGATTGCAAAAAATCTGCGCATCCTTGAGTTTAACCTGAAGAGATTAGAAAATGATTTGCGGAAAATATACGTTAAACTGTATTTGGGAAAGAGTACAAGGTGATGCGTATATACGAGCAGCACTCACAGCACACAATCTTACTTAAAAAGTACGATTCCCTAAGTAACAAACAATCACTAACATCGCGGAGGAAATCCTCATTTATCCTAAAAATATAGTCCCCACGTCTTAAAATCAAAGTTAGCTTACGATAATCGGTAGGTGATGACTCACACAATTGGTATTATAATTAAAATTAAATCCTAAAATTAAAAATTGAAATTTAAGATTAAAGATAAAATTAGAGTAGCCTATGCAAATTAAACATCAACGAACAATATCACGTCTCTAAAAAGAAATAGAACCTTTTAAAATCTCAGGCAGATTTCAAGCCGAACTTGAAAGTTCTTTGTATAAATTTTTGTAAATTTATACAGTTCAGTACAACATACAAAGGAGGTAAAAAGTATCTCTATTAGTGTTTTCTGTACGAGCGTTTCGATTATTAGAGGTATAATTTAAAGCGGAGAATCTTTCTCTTTTTTTCTTTCTTTATTTGATTTCTGTGTTTACTTTCTTTATTTTCTTTCTTACTAGATTGCATTCTTCTTATCACTCACACGAACAACATTCTCATCTCACATAATGGAAATATCTTTAAATTAGTTACTCTAAATGAAACGTTCTCTCTTTCTGTTTAACTCTGAAGAAAAGGACAACAATACAGTAATATACTGTAAATCACTGGGCTTAAAAGTAGTCCATGTCACTCTCATTCGATGCAACTCACATTCGATTGCTGAAAAAGGTCTGAGCCCTGTCAATTTGTCGAATTAAAATACAAAAATAATTTTCTGAATATGAATTAAGGTATTGCGTAATTTCTTTTGGTAATAATGTTGTGGCAGTGAATTGATTTTAGAATTTCTTGAAATATTGTAATCAACTTCAGCTCAGTCTTACATCGAATCTTTTTATTGGATCTTGAGACCCAGAGGCTGATTTAGCAAGACTTATTAAAAAGCAGAATGATTTATGATTGGAAATAAATAATGTAGTACACTGTCCTGCTAAATTAGTGAACTCTAGACCTTTTAGCGGATAGCCTTCACAATCTTCGAAGGTACGAGTCTTAATTCTCGACCCTGGATCGATTTTTTATTGGATTCTCAATTCCCTCGCTTGGTTTTAAGAATCCCTGAGTCCTTTTGTTGCTGGATTTGGTTTTTCAACTTGGCGGACTACTAGGTTCGCTTTCGTGAAGAGCAGTTTCAACAGATTTTTTGTATTTTCCGACAAGCTCTGGGAGGTCGTAAGCGATTGCTACATCGAGCCTGTTGATGGGGCAACCTCTGAAGTAGGTGCACGTGGAGCTGAGAAGAGGAAATTCGTACAAAGCATTAAGGCGGAAGAAGTCCCGGTAGACATCCGGATCCGGAAGATCATAACGAGAAATATTTGTGAGAGTGCTGAGACCCTCGTAGATGTGGTAATCTTGGGGATTTTCGATGATTTTGTCGCTGGTATCCTTCTTGTTGCCGAAGAAGGATTTGTGGTTGTAGTAGGTTGTTAGGTAGCAGTCCACCATCTTTGCGTGGTTGCGCACTCGCACCTAAAAGAAGTATTTTTATAAGATTTCGAGAATTCTAAGCTTTCTCAACAGACTGCGCGAAGTTTCGTTTCAAATAGTTGAAAATTTGGAAACTTGTTAGTTGAATAGAAATAAATCGACTATCCTGTAATAGAAAACTTACTGCAAATCTTCTGGCGCTAGCAATTTTATGCTCGACTCTCTTGTCAACAGCTGATCTCAAATCACGAAGAAAAGCTCGTTCCTGAGCATAAAGCAACCTCGTTGGTGCTCCAGCTTCATAAGGCATTGACCATAGAGAAGTCGAGTACATAATTGGTGGTTCTGCACTTGACATCAGTGGAGAAATGTTCCAGATTAGAGCTCCTTGAACTCGCATCAATTCCTCTGGTTTAACCTGGTCAGCTTTGTTCAAAATTATCCTGGTCTGAAAGTAGAATTTGAATAGTTTTTTTTCTTTCGAGAATGACTGTTCATTTTGAATTGTACATATTAATTATGTTAATAATTCACACCTGATATTCACGACCCTTAAGTTGATCAAGAATAGCTTCAGTCTCTGGTCCAACATCTAATTTAGAAGGGTCGTAAACCAGAAAAATGATATCCGCTCTGTCGATGAACCACTGGCAAGCGTCGTTGAAAGGAAAGAGTCGTTGAACCTGTTTACGAATTTCTAGAATGCCAGGAATTTCGACAATGTTTACCTGAAGAAGGATAAGGTAATTAATTCTTAGAAGGTTCTTGAATTATAGAAAAGTCAGAAAAAGAAGCACAAACCTTCTCCAATAGTTTATTTTTGAGACGAAGACCCCTGAGTCTATCGAGCATTCCTTGTCCGAATTTCTGAAGTCCTGAAAATGTCCAATCAGCAGCGAGTTGTGTTCCATCCAAAACTTCTTCCTCTTCTCCGTGCATCAGGATGTTGAAATAAGCCGGAGAAGGTTCAGCTCCTGCATTAAAGTTATACTTTATTTTACTTAAAATCTTAGAAAGTTGCTGTAATATTTCATATTATATTTTACTAAGGTTTACCTGTTCTTAAAGAAGTTGATTTGTACTCATTGTCAAGTAAATAATTAATGATCGAAGATTTTCCACCACTCCAGGGTCCCATGAAGAGCACCAGAGGTTTGGAAAATATTTCCGGATCTACATATCATTAGAATTGTTAGAAGAAAATACAAATTTTTGCAATGTGAATTTTTGTCTTCAGTTTAAAAGTTAGTCATACCTCCAAAGTGTCTGTTACTGAGATCTCTGTACTTGTACAACGTTTCCAAAGGTTTGATTGCAGTATCATAAAGTCTTTTCAGATCCCTGAGAATGATTTCAGCCGCTTTTCCGATTGCTTTCTCTTTTTCTTCGTTATCTTCATCTAACTTCAAAAGTTGGTTAATGTGTTCACGAGGCCTCAGGTTTTCAGGAACTTCTATTTCCTGAATCAACTCTTCTTCTGGCATTGATTCAGTCTCTATACTTTCATCATCATCATCTAAAAATAGAAAATAAATTAAATTGAAAGCTTTTAATGGAAGTTTAAAATAATTTGATTTAAAAAATTTTTACCATCGTCTTTTGTTTCATCAGATTTCTCTCTTTCAGAACTACCCTCTTCATCTGCTTCTCTTCGACCTCGACCTTTAACTTCTTCTTTCGAAGATTCCTCAGCTTCTTTAGAATCTTTAGCTTCTTCTACACTATCTGCAGACTCTTCACCTTCTTTACTTCCTTCTTCTTTAGATTCTCCACCAGCTTCAGATTTTTCATCACCTTCTTCTTCTGATTTTCCATCTTTGTCTTTTTCTTCAGAGTCATTTGCCTTTTCTTCTACACTTGCAGTTGATTTATCTTCCGGAGCATCTTCTTTTGAATCTACTTCTTTGGAATCTATAGCAGTTTTGGAATCATCCTGATCATCTGCTTTTGAATCAGCATCATCATCTTTCTTCTCTCCAGATTCTTCTTTTTCTTTCTCACCAGAATCTACCTCAGCATCAGTGGCTTCTTTAGAATCTTCGGCATTTTCTTTAGAACCTTCAGTACCTTCTTTAGAATTGTCCACACCTTCTTTAGACTCTTCAACAGCTTCTTTAGAATCTGCACCACCTTCTTTAGACTCTTCAGTACCTTCTTTAGAATCTTCTACATTCGTTTCCACAGATGCTTCGTCTCGCTCCTCAGTATTGTCGTCTCCTTCAGATTCATCTGGAGATTTAATTTAATTTACTTAATATTAATATCCTGGGTTTTAGTATCAACAAATCTAAATGACAAAGTTCTATTGACATTTGGAGACCATAGTATCTTCTTTTTACTAAAAAGATAATGTGTGACATACCTTTCTGTTCGGCTTCGTTACTGGTAATCTCGTTACTATCGTCATCCGCTCTTTTGCCTTCGGCTTCCTCAGCGGAGTCGTTTTCTTTTTTTTCATCACTTTCGTCATTCAAACCTTGAGCCTCTTCACTTGTTACCTCCACAGTCTCTCCATCATCTATAATGTCTCGATCATCTTCCTGAGATTCTTCTTTTTTATCTTCTTCACCTTCTTTTCTCGTTGGTTCATCGCCCTGTGGAAGATTTTCTCACCGAGGGAGAGACAAATCAGAAAAAAAAGAATATTTTAGAATATGGAAAAGATTTGAAATTCAAATTAAAACTGAAGATTGTTTTAAAGTTTAAAGTATCTAGCAAGCTTTTGATTTTAGAAAGATCGGATCTGGTCTAAAAGAAGTTAGTTTTAATCTGAAGAGACTTTGTAGACATCTAAAAAGAATTTGCAATTTAAAATGAAAGATTGATTGAATTCAATTGAATGAATTGGTGAATCTTACTTGCTCGTTCGATACTTCATCCCCTGGTCCGTCTTCACTCGCACCGGCCTCGACCTCGGCACTGGTCTGCTCGAGAGATCCTTCAAATGAAACATTCTAAAGATCGTTGTGCTCCACTCAAGTACTCGAAGTACGTCAAGAATTACCTGTGCCGAGATCCTTTAGCGCCTTCTCGATGTATGGTCGACATAAATCTTCTGAGGGAACTGGCTCTAGCTCCTCCTGTTCACCTTGCACTCCTAAAATATTAATACAAAATAATAAAATACAAATTACCGATTCGAAAAAATTCATTCTAATATTTAAATTCTAATTAATATCTACCGTTTTTGCGTTTCAGATTTATAATTTCGGAGATTTCTGATCTAAATGTAAACTGCTTTGTAGTTTCGAAATTTATAAGTGCTTCAAATTAAAAACAATTTTTAAGTTTGAAATATGTAACTGATTTTTAAAGGAGGCGAAAAAAATTATTGTATACCAATTTGATGAAATTTAAATTCTAATTTAGATTCTTCCAATTTGAAAGCCCTTGAAATTCAAAGCATGAAATTTTGGAATGTTTCCAACTTTAAAATGTCAAAATTGAGAAACGTCAACAATTTTTTATTTTATAATTCAGATGCACCCAAGACTAATTAGAAAGCTTTTTAATTATTTAAATTTAGTTAGAAGGTTTCAAATATTAAAAGTTTATAGAATTGACAATAATTGTTTGGAATATTTACACTTTCTCTGAAAATACTATCGCGACCTTCAACCTTCTTTACTTCAAAATCAGATACGGAAAAAATTCCACAGCCCTTTAATACAACCAGCGAAAATTCGAGATTTTGGCTAGGAAAACGTCGATTTACTCCTGGGTGGTACCTGGGAAGGGGCCGAAATCTAAGTTTAACTTCGGGTAGGCGGCTTGTGGACCAAGAGGAGCACTCTGAAATATTTATATATTGAGCGAACGAATCGTATTTTTATCGACTACAGATTAAAAAGATATTTATTAATTCCTAGACAGAGTGACGACCAAACAAACACGGCTTCAAAATAAATATTGAATTTTTCTTAGACACTTTATTTCAAACTAAGATAAATACTGAATTTGATCCCAATTTGGAAATGAAAAATGAAACTCTAAAGTTGAAAAAATCTTATTATTAGTACAAGTGAAATATTAAACTTTAGATCTTGGTTTTTGAAAAATGAATTATAGAGAATAAGTGCTTAGATGTTTTAGAGGAAAATAGTTTTCTTCCCTGAATAAACTAATTCTTTACTATGTAATTTTTCTTTCCCCTCAGTTGAAAGAATTCAAACTCTACGAGTCGTCGACGTCGATGCCAAATGTCCGAGATTTCTGGCATGACCTGCGAGCCTTAAAATCTTGAAATGCTTCTTTCTTGTTGTCATCAATCAAGAATCAGTAATTCGCACCTTGGTTTAGAGTTTAGACTTGAGTTCACCATGATTGCCCTTGGGTCGATGATCTTGGATTGAACCTTTTCTATTTATTTTAGACCTAGATCATTTTCGGACTCTGCTGGCACCGCTAGACTCGAAGACAGGAGATTTTTCATTAATGCCAAGGCTTTCGAGCGACGACCTTGCGTATGAAGGAGCGTTGAAGAACCAAAGTCGAAGAAGAAAATTAGAATTTCCATTTTAATCTTCAAGTCTCATCTTCTCATCGAAATTATTTGAGAAGAACAATCCAATGAGCAGAGAGCTTCTCGCTTGTTTTTTTTCCAAATGATCAACGAGTTAATAGAAAATGAATCTACTGTGAAACTTAATTGGGATCAAAGATTGAAGATTAATGAATGAAAATTGGAAGACAAGTTCAATTTGCAAAATATTTAAAATTAGATAGAACTGATAATACTGGAATAAGAATCTTTTGGCAAGCCTACAAGCCACTAAAGATAGATCTCTAGTGTCTACTTTGAGTCGAGATGCTCGATTTTTGAGGCTATTAAAATTTGGAGATTTCTATTATGATGTGCAAACAAAATTAGAAAGCGATTCAAAATATTTTATCTCTTAGATCGATGCATTTACCAACTTCAAATTGAAAAATAAACTAACAAGCTTTCTAATAGCTGACTTTATTATTCAATTATTCAGAGAATCCAAATTCTACTGTCGATAAATTCTAGAAATGTTTGTAGATTTAATTAAAATAAAACATGATTTGGGTGTTGATAGATCATTGGTAGTAAACATAGAAAGATGGGGTCGTTACTCGATCACGCGGTCGATCCTGTTGGAAGTAGTGACGCTGAGAAACGCCTAAGACCTTACGTAACATTGACCTTGGTTGGCTGTTCGTCAGCGACACAAGCGACGCTGATCAGGGGGTGAAGACCACTCGTGAATCAAACTATCCTAATTTTAAACCCGCCCGTCAACTTTTTTTATTTAAAAACCTAAGATTTTTCTTCTCTCGACACTTTGATTTTTGACGGCAGGTGGACTCTCAAGTATTACAAAGTTACCAACATTTTGCAAAGTTTACGTAACGCACTTGACCGAGATTTGGTGGCGAGGAACGAAATAAAAATAAGCGTGACAGCCGCACTTCATGACGTAGGTTTGCTTTCAGCCCCGAAGATAATATTCAGATATTTTAAGTTGAAAATTTTGATAATCCTTAAGATAGTTCAATATTTGGAAATGTGCATCCTGGAAGCTACCTTCTAATCAGTTATACATATTTTCAGGGTTTTTTGTTGGGTTACCTGAGGTAGAAGGATGTTGATTGTGGAAGGTCTTGATTAAAATTCGTTTTGATGATTGGGAGATTAGTGAAGCATTAGCTGATGATGTTTGGTGATTTTGAAGAGGACTATTGAAGATGTTTGAAGGGTTTGAAGAGGACTATTGAAGATATTGGAATTTTTGAACTTACCCTGCAAGGCAATGGCTAGGAGACCCAGGAAGAGGCCCACGAAGATCGCGGGTCTCATCCGCGAGCCCGTCATCTCGTTTCACTAAGCACTGCACGATGAGCCAGGCTGTCAGCCTCTATCACTCTTGTTAGTCGCGGTACTCGGTTTCGGCTCCAACTCGCGAGGAACTGCCACTGAGACGACGGTGAGGATCTCGGCCAGCCCCTCTGGTCCCTCTTCAGTCTTCACTTTTAGTCTACCTCGTCATCAGCATTTGAGCATCTGCTCTACTATGTCTCTTCTCGTCCTTCCTTCTTCTTCTCGTTTTCTCATCTTTTTCTACAGCCATGTTTTCTGAACTACACCAGATTCTGATAAGAATTTTCTCAGTTATCCTAAGAGGGTTTCTCTTCAAGGTGGAACCTTGACCCTTAAGAGAGGCTCTTAATTTTGATGGTTTGTTTATGTTTCCTGAGGTAGAATAGAAGGATTGCTGGAGAGTTGGATGCCTGGAGAACTGGATTGAGAAAAGTTTATGGAATTGATTGAAGAAGATCTTTATTCTGGTGCAGGTTTTTAAATTTTATTGGGTTTGACTTTAGAAAGCTAGAAAGTGCCTTGCTTAGGTTTTTCAGTGAAAAGCATACACATTGATTTAAAATACTTGAAATGGAATTGCACTAAGGATCTAGAATTCAAAATATATTATAAGGTACTGAGTATCTGGTCTGGAATCTGGAATTCGAAATTCTATTGAACTACCTCATGGAAAGAAATTCCAAAGGTGAAAATTCAAATTTATTGAAATACTAATTTGTTTAAAACAAAAATTCCAAGGAAATTAAGTTATGAGATTATGCGAATCTTTCTCTCTTTTCTCTCTCTGTGATGATTTATCTCAGCATCCGTGTGTCTATATTTGCATCAGCGTCCACTGAGAATAGGTTCGGTGTGACGCCCGGTACATATTTCGGTCAAGTCTGAAAAATAGGGATTTAGAACATCATCATTTCAAACGTAATGCATGACTGGTTAGCCATTTTCAAGCTTAAAATCACACTAGATCTTTACTTTAAACTTCATTTGACTTTTACTCATCCTAAAATTATACAATATCTTTTTTTTTAAATGATGATAACTCTTTTCGTTAGGTTACTTTACCGAGTTTACGTATAAATTCTCAATTTTGTTTCAATATTTATTATCAAATCCCCAAACATCTTAGAGTCTTCAATTCTTGGAGGAAATTTTAAAGATTAAGGTACTTCAGAGATTATTAAATAAAAATGGCTATAGATACGTTTAGCAAAACGCATTCGTTTAAAAATATCGAGTGACCCCGTTCCTTGTCTTGCAGAATTTATCTGCTTGATGAATTCAATAGGTGGAAAGTAGGGTCATGGGGTGAATATATCTTTGTATCGGTTTTTCTGACAAAAGTGTTGAAGTCAAATAATTTTCAAAATATTTCAAATGTTCTATTTGTTATTTAACTCTTAATTTTCTTCAAGTAAATAAAATGTACTACTTTTTCGCTGATAATATTTAGAAGTGTGTGATATCGTCCGTTACGACAGGGAATAAGGAAATTGAATTTATAGGTAATTGGGCACGAATTTTAAAGTGCCGTCTCATTGTGCCAAACTTTTCCTCGGAAAACTAAAACTAAGGGAACTGGTAAATTTTCTGAAAGGTCGGCTTTTGTTAGAAAATATTAATATCGCATGGTGGCCGTCGGATTGGGAAACTGGGATAACTGGGAGTGACCGGGAAATTGTTGAGACTGGCGAAAATCAGAAAATTATTTATTTAACTTGTTTTTTTTTTCTATAAATAAAAAATTTTTTAAAAGCTTTTAGAATTTTTACACTTCTTGCATAAATTGGCATGGGAATAAATTAATTGATAGTGAATTGGCATGCATTTTCGAATTGGGATTCATTTCCGAATTGTGTAGTTTTCAGTTTAGTGTTGACCTTGCCCCCTTATGTATTAACTCCCACATGTCTTGCTCTTGTGAAGAAACATTGGTCACTGAATGTCAGTCTTTGGTTGGAAAGGAAAACATAGTTTAAAAACCTTCAGTAGAAATTATATATAATGAATCTGTCGATTCCAGGTCTGAAAAATGATTACATTTTTCATTTCTAATTTAAATTCATTTTTCTGATTAAATCGGCATTAGAAAAAAAAAACATTAAAGCTGACGAAATTCAAAGAACTTTTCCAATTTCAAAATGTTGATGAAACTCTTTTACATTGTTAGTTGAATATTAGCTAATAAAAGCCACTATCTGCTTATATATATTTCTAAAACTCGTTAGGTCAAAGAATTTATCCTGAAGCATTTTAAATTTTTGCTTCTAAACATTAAACGCACCAAATTTGAACATTTTTATAACATTCATCAACGCTTCGATGTTCTAAGAGTTTAAATTTGAATTTTTAATGATTTTTCTTTTTAAGAAAGGTCAGAGAGTTTAAGAAATTAGTTGGTACTCTGAAAATTAAAAGAAATAATCAAGGAAGTTTATAGCTAAGAGATTGATTGTTTTGTGATTGGAGATCATTGCACCGGTTCCCTCTGGATCTTGATGAGATTTTCTGCGGGATCTTGAGTCTGACAGAGGGCTGCGTCGCGATGCCGGGCGCCTTTATATTTAGATGTCCGGGCCGCCGCCGTATAAGGTGGCCCCAAAGATTTAGCGAGCCTCCCTCTCTCTCCTCACTCACTCCTTTGAGTTTGGCTTTGGCTTCGATGTATCCCATTCTGACTAAAGACATTAAATTACCAGTCACTAAATTACCGAATTAGTATATTTCATAAATATCATAAGTTAAAAAATATTCTTCGCAAATCTTCAAAGAGTTGTTTCTCCTCAATGTTTACTTATTATCCCTGAAATTATTTCAGCACCTAAAGTCGAATGTAGGTCCTATTTCTGAATTGTGGAGGGTTAGCTAATTTGGTACTTTATTTTATTCTAGAGAAATTTGATAGTAAGGATTTACAATTCAAAATTTTGTTCCTTCAAAATTTGATCTTTGTTTCGAGATAATGAAAGTTAGAAAATTTGACCTTTCGGAATTTGGCGCATGCATTAGAGACCAATTGGCTGCTTTAGGATCTATTAAAAGCTCGTAATATCGTGAGGTCACAATACGCCACGAGACAGCCGTGTTAACGTCATCATGAAAAAGCGATTGAAACAGTTTCTATGAAAGTGCAAACATAAATGTTACATGAAATGAATTTGAAAGCTCGAGGATCGAAAAGTTGCGACAAACAATGATTAAATTGAAAAAATACCTGTTTTATGTAACCATTTAAAAATATTAAAAAGAGAAAAAGTTTGACACTTAGTAGTATCGAAATTCAATTTCAGTCATATTAAAAACCCTCTTGAATAATTTGCGGATTCAAATATGTTCTCTAATTCAAAATTAGAAATAAGATCCACATAGTGTCCACTTTTTAATAAAATCTCCATCAGCGCTTGACTGAAAATATTATCACTTCTTTCTGAATATGGAAATATTCAAAAAATGTTGTATTCTTCCCTCTCTATCAGAAAATTTGAGAGGATAAAAATAATTGGAAATCCTGAAATGTACTTCATGGTGCACTTCGTTGAATGTAAACTGGACAAAAGTGCACTCGTTCCTTGAATTTACGAATTTCATTTCTTATCAGAAAAAATGCTAACTCAATGATTTTTATATATAGCAGAACCTTATTCTCTTGGTTGGAATTTATTTTACAGGCGAGAAAAATAGAGGAACATAAGAGGAAGAAGGAACGCAGAAATCTGGAGAAAAAGGAGCGAGAACTAATGGAAAAAATGAAGCGAGCTAAGGAAGCTTCAAAAGCTCGAGAGGAAAACATTCGACCTTCACAAACAGAATCGACTCCTGCTGGTGGTATACCTGAAATGGCAGACTTCTATAAATTTTTGAACGATCCGGATGTTCGTGAAGCTTTCAAGGTTTGTTATTTTAATTTTTCCCTTTAATGATTTCGAATTCTTATGAATTTTATACATTCTCATCAGAGAATGTATTAGATTTGTGTAAAATTTGACCCCCCATTTTTTTACATTCAAAAACGTCTAGATTTAGAATTTTTTGATTTGAAAATATACAAGTTGTCAAAATTTAGATGTTGAAGTAATGTCAATTACTATTAATAAAAAAAAATAATAATAATTTTCTAGGATCCGGAGGTAGCTGAAGCTTTCAAAGACATTTCAGCTAATCCAGCCAACATGTTTAAATATCAAAGCAACCCGAAACTGATGGGTTTGATAAACAAAGTCGCCTCAAAATTCGCAGGCGCTGGAAACTTGGGTGGTTTGGGAGGTATGGGTGGATTCCCAGGAATGATGGGAGGAATGCCAGGTTTTCCAGGAGCAGGGACAGGAGCAACACCAAAACCGTCTGCTCCCGACGATGATGCTGGTCTCGACTAATTTTAAAAGGTAGTTCCCGCTTTCCCATAGACTTTTCTTCAAAAATTATAAAGATAGAAAATATTTTACATAATATATTTTTTTTTCCTCAGAGCCATCGAGGATCATAATTCCCTCCCATGAGCACCATATGTTGAGAAAAAAATTTTTTACATACATTAATCAATATACCGCGTGTTTTGAGTGACATAAATTTACTCCATCTCAATTTAATTAATATTAGTTTAGTTTTTAACGTACTTCATATTGCATTTATGTTCCTTTTTTACATTTTTATCAGTCGGTGATTTTATAATTAATTAAATTTTCAATAAGTTTGAAGCTTCAAAACTATTGGTCATTAAAAACTGCCTGGATCAGTAGTTATAATTGTCATAATAGAATTGTAGGATACTGAACTAGAATGGAAAGTAGATTTTTACTTTTCTAAGAAATTTTTCTCTACAAATTACAAATCGTATTCTAGTTGCTGCCTCTAAATTATATATAGATATAATTGTGAAGGAATTTAATAAACACTATCATGTTCTAAATTTTTCTGCTATTTTATCTAACGAACTTTTACATTATGAATCCTTTAATTTTCTATCCGCAACAGGTTTTTTGTATCGAATGTTGAAGAAAGCCATTAGTTGGAAACCGATATTGACGAGTTGAAGTTTTCGAAAAACAAGTTGTAGAATAATTTTAATTATGAAGATTGTTAAAACAACGGCAGATAATAAAAATGCATGTACGTCCAAAAGTTGAACTTGCCACCAGCTTAAGTCTACGGCTGGAGATTTTAAAACCTTATCGCCATTTCTTATAATATATTCGACCCAAAAAATTGCAGTGTCCATCGCACTCATTGGTCTGTCATGAAACAGTTGAGATTCATATTTTGCGTTCTCTCTGTAATTTCAAAAAATAAGAATATTAAATTTTCGTATATTAAAGGCTCGAAAAAGACTAAACAAATTTTACCTGTAAGAAGAATTATTTAAAACTTGATCCAAAGCATCGTCCAAAGTATCTTTCCTAATATCTTCGTAATTAATTCGTACCCCTATCTTTTTCGTCATGAAAATTTGGACATTTCGAAATTGATCCGTATGGATTGGAATCCCGATTATTGGAACACCAAAATAAAGCGATTCCTGGAGTCCCAGAAGGCCACAGTGTGTTATGAAAGCTCGCGTGTTTTTGTGGCCTACGAGAAAGATAAATTGAATTAATAATTTTCAAAATACGATAAAATCGTAAAATTTAAGTTTTTTCATTATTACCTAGGACAGGAATTTGTGGAATCCAGGATAAAGTATTGACATTCTCAGGAAGTCCTGGAGGAAGTTTATTAACATCCTTAACTTTCATTAAGACTCTCACTGGCGCTATTTTCGAAAAAGAAGAATACATTGTAAGTATTAAATCCCTTGGTAAACTTTCTAAAAGAACTATCGATCCGAAAGTGAAGTAGACTACTCCATTTTTACTTTCATCCATCCACTTTTTCAATTCCTGAAAAAATATGACAGTAAATTATTTCTTAAAAATTTTTTGTTTAATTTTATGTCAAGAGATATAAAATTCCAATTGAAATTGAACTCGTATCCTACCGGAGTGAATTGTGCTTCATTTTCAGAAATATGAAGACCTCCTACTTCAATATGAGCTGAAGTGATAGGTCTGGGTCCAAAGAAAGAATGATGAGTATTAGTTATGAGGAGAGCTACATTATTTTCGACTTCCCTGATGGAAGGCATATCAGGACTTAAATATTTTCTCATTGCTTCAGTCTGTCGAGTTTCAGTATGGTGATAAAACATTGCCAGGCCAAAATATTTCTGAAAGGTATTTATCAGACGATATGAAAATGTTTTTAATTCGCCGATGTCCATAACGTTACTTGGAACAAAAGCTGAGGAAAATGGGCTTCCAATACTGTTGGCTGCCCAAGCAGGTTCAAGAAAAGAAAGAGCTCCTATCGTAGGCACTTTTAGAAAATGACCTAATCCCAAATAACAAGTCGCTCCAAAGAACTGAAAAGGTAAAATTTTTCTTTAATATTTTATACTCATTTAATATGAAAAAATAGTATAATTAAAATTTACAATCTGAAATTGCTTATAATTAAAAACGCTAAAATAGGAATGTTTATCACTTTAAAAGTCCGTGAAATAAAAGTAAACCATTTTTAGAATTTAGAAGCGTTCAAGTTTCAATATTATAAAATTCAAAAAATTATAATCGTCGAAAAAAGTGTAATATTTTTTCAAAGGCCTGATATTTTAAATCTATGCTGAATTAGAGTACATACTACATTTCTTTCTTATCTGATAATTAAGTCTGTTCGATAAAACTATAAAAAAATAAGTTTTTCTTAAATTAGTTTATTAACTAATGATAATAATTAAAATTACCTCAGTAACGACGAGATCATAAGATTTGTTTTTAGATGCATTTTGAATAATTCTTTGCATTTCTTCCTGGCCCATTAGTTCACACAAATCATTTCCAAAGTTATTAACCATTTGTGAGAAAAAATATTTTTTTATAAGTAAAGTTTTCTCAAAAGATATTTCAACGATATCTTGTTTTTTAATCTTGCTTAAATCTAATATCGTTTTGTAATTTTCAGAAGGATTTTTGATTTCATAGTGTGATATAATATCTATCTGATGACCACGCCTGGCCAAACCTTTCATCAAACTTTCGAAAAAGATGTTGTGACTCTTCGCTGCAAGCGGAAAAATGCCCAGAATTCGGTATCCCTCGATTGTCGAAATGTAGAAGATCAGAAATGCCAAAGTCTCCCGGATTAGGTTCATTTTTCACTTTCTAAAAGTAATCACTGGATGAAAAAAATGATACTGAGTAAAGGATTAAACAATTATTTCAAGACTTTATAAAATTATTTCAAAAATACTTTTTAACGGTCTCACATAATTCTTTTGAATAAAATCACGAAACACTGGAGTATTCAAATATTCCTTAACAAAATCTTCCTAATATGATTTCAATTTCCGTTCAGCATATCTACAAATGATAAGTTAATACGTAATCTTAGATGCCGATATTGGCTGAAGAAATAATTACACGTGTGATAATACTGATGGAAAAATTGACATATTAATTAAATAATATTTATAACTATCATATATTTCTCAATTACAAGTTTCAGCCATTACTCAAGTTATTTATTAAAGAATGATTCTAATAATTTCTAAGGTAAATGTCCCTATTCGCGTCCTAACCGAATGAATTATTAGTAAAGTAAATAAATTCATACAATTATTTATCTGAATTAGTGATTTAATGAAGAAAATTTCTTTAGTTTCATCTACAATTGGATTTTTTTATTGATTATATTTTTAAGATACTTTTTTTCAGTTATCCTTTTTTTATCGGCACAGTTTTTCTTATTATTTTATTTTTTACTTGATTATTTTGTTTAAGTTTAATTGAAATTAATGGAATTTATTCTTTTAAATGAATACTTGACTCTGTCCTCATTGATGTAATTATTCCTTTTAAATTTAATGCTGATAAAGATTTATGTATTTAATTCATGGACATGGGTAAATATGACTCGAAATGAGTGAGGAGTTTTTAATACAATTCTAATACATTTAAATTAACTAAGAACAACGTTACCTAAATATGCTTGAATGGTATCGCGGGAAAAAGTGAAGCAATCAAGACCTTGTCGTGAGAAGAGTTTTCGCTGTTACAAATTTTTCTTATCACAAGAAGAGATAAATGATTAAAATAAGTTATATAAGCTTTTAAAAATTTTTAAATTTATACAATTTTTTTTCACTATTATATTACTATAAGAATCCAAATGACGCACAACCTACACGGCATTTCAAACTATAATACCGCTCAAAAAATAGAAGATTACATATATACATATAGTGATATACCGTTAGCCCTATGAGTTTAGACTTTTACTTCAGAATAAATAATAAGGTAGACTTTGGTTTTGACCTTCATTTCAGTGTTAGGATTAACTTTGTTTAGACTCTCTACTTCCGAGCTGTGCTCGCTGAAATAATGTACAATTGTACATAGTACGGATTTAATGCTCAGGTAGTTGATAATTTGAAAAATAGTAAAAAGTTTACTTTTTGGGGATATTTTTAAATTTAGAAACATCAACTTCCAATTTATTTAGAAAAATAAATTTTACTTTTTGAATTCAAACTATTTTCCAAGAATTATAACTACTGTATTTTATTATTGCGGTAAATATATAATTTTTTTAAGGATCTAATAATTAATATAAATTGTACTATTTTCAAAAAAAATTTACCCTACATTTTCTAAGTTTTTGATGACTGGAAAATTTACAATTGATTGCAACCAAAGTTCAACACTTTCATGATAATTTATTTTTATTTTATTTTATAATTTATTCATTTTAATAATTCATTTATCATTTATACTTTCTAATTACTCGGAAAATTATTCCTAATTTTTACAATATTGCTTTATTTATATATTCTGGATAATTGATTAAATTTCGTAAATTTAAAAGTAATTCAATTAACTTCAACTAATGATAATAGAACTTAATCAATTAGTTTTTCATACCCAATTGCTCACGGCCCTAATTAAAATAAACTTACCTAGACTCAATTGCATCACTCCCTATTTTAAATTGTAACTTTCCCTCGATTTTTTTTCTATTGTCTTTCGATATATGTTGTTATTTTTTATATTTTTATCATGATCCTATTAATACTTAGAGCTAAGAAAATAGAATTTTGAACTAAATGTAAAGCAAAACCTACAATGAGTAGTAAGAAGAAAATAGTAAATAGATTTTTGAGAAATATAATAAGTAGAATATTGGAAAAAGTTGAATGAATTAAATTTAATCTGTTCTAGGATGGATGAAGAAAAATGGGTACAAAAAGTGAGTAAAAGGAAAGATTCTTGTGCTCAATAATCGAAAGACCGTGGCCGATTTTTCCACCTGCGTTTCGAGGATTTCATGTCCTTCGACTTGTCCGTTCACGGAATCCCTGCGGGTAAACGACCGGAAGGAGTATGGTGGGGTAAAGCTTGGATATTAATCGGAAATAACGAGTGATTTGTAAAACGTCTCCAGCGCGCTACGTGTTACGTTAGTTATATAAGGAAAGCTGATCGGATTAGCGAATTTGTCTATCACTCTACATTCTAAATTATATGTAACATTCATAAATTGTAAATTACAAATTATAAGTTGTAAATAGTAAATTTTTACAAATTTTATATATATATATATGTATTCTTAACATCTTCAATTATAAATTCTACAATGTCGTTTCTACCATTTAGAAGAATTCTCCTTCTGGTGTTTTTGAGCTTCCATCTTCAATCTGGATTTTCAAATTTCGATACCATTCGAGATATTGATACTAAGACTGTAAGTCCCCCGCTTACCGAGAAAAATAGTATTTAATGCACTTAAGAACCCAACTCACGTTCAAATGATTCGCGCCAATGTTTTCTATCCGATGTGTTGAGTCTGCAATTCAAGATCTTGTGAGTAGTTAGTTTAATGTTTTTGTTTTATTTTTTCTCATTCAGAATGGATTTTTTTTTTGCTTTTAGGAAAGGTGAAACGGTTTTCGAAAACTGCGTGGTTGTTTGAAAATAAGACCTTTAAGATCTTTAAATTCCTAATTTTCTTCTATCCTATAAAATAAATTGATTTATTTAATTATATTAATATTCAATTTGGAATATCTTTTAGTAAGACAATTAATTAAATATTTTTGTTTCAGCCAGGTTTGATACGAAAAAGTGGATATCCTGTGGAAGTTCATAAAGTTGTAACGAGGGATGGCTATATTTTGGAACTTCATCGAATCCCTGCCGGACGATATAGCAAATATGGTCAACAAAATCGAAAAAAACCTGTTCTTCTGCAACATGGATTAGCTGGTAGCTCTGCTGATTGGGTTCTAATGGGGCCTGGAAAATCACTTGGTATGGAAAAAAAAATTAGTTTAAAATTCGAATCTAAAAAAGAAATTTTTGATAATTAGATTCAATTTCTTTTTATATACACTTATCATTAAACAATTATATATTTTTCTATTTCATCTAGAAATATTTAATCTTTTCAAAGCGTTAATACAACAAATTCGATCTAAATGTAAAGAAAAATAACTTTCGTGTTTCCGGTAAAAACTGTCTCTGGTTTACCAAATTATTAGAATATTTATCTAGAAAATGAGGAAAAGTAAAACAGAAGAACTTGTTTAACCAATTTTTTTATAATTATAATAGAATAGAAAGGAAAATGTGATGCTGGAAAGTGAAGATAGATTTCTTGCAGTGTCAATGATGAAAGAGTAAAATAAAAGTCGAATTTGTGGTCTTTGGAGAGCGTTCCACTTTCAATCGTGAAATAAAAAAGTGAATTCAATCCAACCATGTGCACAACTCATGTTCCTTTGAACTAAGTTAAGGCTAAACAAAGCTATCAAGATTCTTAAAGGACTTATATGCCATCTAATGAAAATGAAAATTCTTCCATATGCTTTCCACGATAGAAACGAGGCATATAAAATTATGGCATCGTTATTTATTCACACGCTTCAAGCAAGGGCATCGGCCTATGAGAATATGAGGGCCTCAATCCAGGGACTTAACTACAAACGTAAACAAATGCTTTAAAATTATTTTTTTTTACTTTTACTGCAAAATGTTGATATTTTCCATTTTACCGAAATATCTTGTTTTAATATTAAAAAACTCTGGTAATTACCATAAGTGGCTTATTTTTAGTGAAAAATATTTATTATAGTAAATGTAATGTTTGTGAAACTAAAATGCTATTATGATAAAGTGTCACATACTCTTAAAAGTTTATATAAGGCTTCTCCTAATTTTTTTGTATCCAAAATTAAATTATCAACTTTCGATATTTGAATTTTTCGATTTATTGAATTTAAAATTTAAAGTGATTTTAAAACTCAATTTATTATTTATTATCAATAGTTTTTAGAATTGGAGTACATTTTTTGATGAATGATGACATCAAAAATATTTTTAAAAGTGTTTATAAATGAAGAAATAGTTATTTATGGATATTGGGGCCCTAGAAAAACGTGTAATCCACACCTGTGAGTTAGAATTAAAGAGAATGGTACAACTGCCTGGAATGCATGGTGCACATGGAATTGATTAACTGAATGCTATTTAAGCGACGGTTTGCGGTCACTCTTGTGGCATTAACTAGTTAATGATCCCATACGCAATTGCTTAGGGAATTAAAATTAATGGTTCAAGCCTACGACCTTCACTAAAGATTTTTTTTATCAAAAGGTAGTAAACTCCATTTTTCAAATAATATTATTTATTTTAATTTGTTATTATTTGTTTATTTCAATTTTCCTTTCGAGTAATTTAAATTAATTTTCAGAACTCAAAATAAAGCAACTAATAATCTTTCGATACCCATTATAAATCTTCAGGTCTGACTTTTTTTATATAAATAATTAAACTTTTATTTCAAAGTCGTTTTTAAAGAATGGGAACAATAAAATTGAGTTTACGAGCAATGAAATTATAATAACGATACTCGAAAGAGATATTAAGGTGAACAGCCAAGGTGATAATTAAATTGTTATATTTTATACCCAATGATGTAAGTAAGATATTGGGTACTTAATGTCAAAGAAATGTTATTGTGTATTATAATGAAAAATTATGACAATGACTTGTAAATTGAAATTTTATTTATTGACTATATTATATATTATACTAAAAGATCTAAAAAAAGTTCAATTTATTTCAGGTTTCTTCCTGGCTGATGCGGGCTACGACGTTTGGCTCGGGAACAATAGAGGCAATATTTATTCCAGAAATCATACCAATATGGTACCAACTGATCGATTTTTTTGGAACTTCAGGTAAAAGTTAAAACTAATTTCAAAATGCTAGGTCTCTGGTTAAAACTGGACTAAAGAATCTTAATTTTCAGCTTCCATGAACTTGGAACCGAAGATCTTCCGGCGACGATCGACTATATTCTTCATGAAACAGGACGACGGAAGCTCTTCTTCGTGGGCCATTCCCAAGGTTCGACTCAATTTTTGGTGATGGCTTCTGAAAGACCAGAGTACAATTCGAGGGTCATGCTGACTGTCGGCCTCGCGCCCGCAGCCTTCACCGGCAATCTACGAGGACCGGTGACGAAACTTACGAAGTTGACATACTTTGGTGTGGTAGGTCATGTCAAGTAATCGGAAATGACATACATGTAATGATATAATCGAGAGCTGCTACCAATAAATCCAATCAGGTGTGGATAACAAATTCATGGCCAACAAACCTAAACCTGTACATAAATAACTATATAAGTACAAGATTATAGAATCATTAACTACATAGATAGATATAAGCCCCCATCTGTTAAATAAGGTCCCGTAACAATTTTTTTGTTCTTTTAAAAGAAATCTTTGAAATATTAGGATGATAAAAATGTAGTAAGAGTTGAAAGATAAATAGGCCATTGGTTTTGTAAAAAGAAAAAAAAGTACGATTGCAGAGTGTTTACAAAAGCGTGAGGGCTGAAAATATGTCAGGAAATTTTCGATTTTTGCTTTATTTACTTTTTTTTTAAATATTTATCTTTATATGGCCTTAACCCTTTCTCCTCGAGAAAAGCATAATTTGCAACATACATCTCGTTGAAAGCGAAAGTCCGAATTCGGAAGTCGACTCTCGTTGCAGAACGCTCGACGTCCTTGAAAGTCGTTTGATAGTTTATACATACATTGCGATAGTCTCAGTCAAACCTAATCTTAGTTACATTTTCGGTTGCAAGTGCTACTTGCGAAAACGTCGGTAGAGTCTAATTAAATGAATAATATTGGAATACAGTTTCGCTAATGACTAAATTCGAAATTAATAAACAAAATTAATTAGAAGTTGTCCTCAATTTAAATTAAATTGTATCCATAAATTTCAATAATAAAATAAAAATTATTTTTGCAGTGGGTTGGAGAAAATTTCGGCTATCCGGAATTTGGATCTCGTTCCGCTTGGGGGAAATTCGTATCCAATTTGCTTTGCGACAGTAAAGCGCCTACTCAGTTTATATGCAGCAATATGCTGTTTTTAGTAGCAGGTTTTAGTCGCGGTGAATTGAACATGGTGAGTCTATAATTTGTAGTCCTTGAAAGTCTTCTAAATCAATTATAATTCAAGTAGAAAATGTCTCAATTAACATTCCACCTTGTAATTAAAAAAAAACCTAATTTAAATTTTTTTTAGGAAAATCTCACAGTTATTATTGGACATGTTCCTGCCGGTGCATCCTGGAAACAATTCATACATTTTGGACAAGGATATATTAATCCAGGTAAAAAATATGAAAAAAAATCTAATTTTTTATTTACTACTTAAATAAAAATATATTTTTTAGGAAGTTTTCGACACTTTGATTATGGAGACAGTAAACTGAATTTCGAAGCTTACGGCTCTTCAATACCTCCATCATATGCTTTGGAAAAAATAACTTCTCCAGTTGCTTTATTTAGCAGTGCCAATGATTGGCTTGCAACACCTCGAGTAAGAAAAAATTTCTTGAGTTCTAATTCAATTTTTGAATATGAATTTAAATTTAATATGCAGTATAAATAATATAAATTAATAATTAATGAAATGGAAATTTTATTTTTAGGACGTGGAACGCCTTCGTTCTCGACTGAACAATGTGATTTTAAATCACAAAATACCAATGAACAATTTTAATCATTACGATTTCCTTTGGGGAAGAACTGCTCCTCAAATGATTTTTGAACCAGTCCTTAGGTTACTTGAAACTTATCGTTAGGACTTTTTCAAAGATACACATCGATTTTTTATACCAAAGTATTGAACGTTTACGAACCAAAAACAGTTAAAGAGCTTACTATAAATATGTTTTTTAGGGAAAAAATTTAATAATAAGATGAAAATTAAAAATTGTACAAGAATACTAATCTAGTAACAAAATTATAATGTAGAGTATGTAATCCCAAGTAACTTTTCTGTTACTCGGAATCTAGTCAATGAATTCTAAAGCAGATTAAATTTTTTATTTTACATTAAAGATTTTCTAACTTTATGTAAAAAATTTTATGGCGCTTTTTTAATATCTTTTCCTCAAAAAACCCATCTAACATAGTTTTTCATTTTTATTCAAGTGTTTGTTATCTTTGGAAAAATTAAGCAATAATGACAAGATTTAAGGAGCTATGAATCAAGCCAAAACGTATGATTTTTATCAAAATGAATATTTATCGATCTTCAAATATGTTTTGAATTTTAAGATTGAGTGTGGACCTAATATCAATTGATTAGAGCATTCTTGAACTTAAAAAAAACTCGTCATCGTTATCAAGAATGATAGAGATCAGTAGTTTCTTAATTCATACTTTTTAAGGAGGTGTGGCAACTTTAAAAAGGAAGAATCTAGATTTACAAAAGTTATCTCAACAATAAATTAAAATAATTTCAAAAATAATTTTTGACGATTATTTTGTCTTCAATTTTTCGAAATCGGTAATCTCATCCGATACTGCAGTTATTGCTAATTATATAAAAATACTTATAAACAATAGATTTCAATTTCAGAAATATGCAAACTTGGCAATATTTTTTATAAAATAAAAAAGATTAATTAATCAAATACCTATGTGACATAATGAAGGATCGCTCCTTTTATTTAATAATTAATCTGTTAAGAATTAATCAAAAGAGTATTTTATCGAATGATTGTATCTTAAATGCATTTATTATTTGAAAAGTTATGTAAAAAAATTTTTACTAAGGAAAATAGGATTAATTATTATTTTAAAATATTAAAAATCCGTTTATTATTTGCCCCTACGGAACAAGAAAAATAAATTCTGTAATTTGAATACGTTACGAAATATTTACTCTCAGCTTCTTTTTAACATGAAATCGGATAATCATAATTTATGGGTGCAAACTAATTTTTCTAGTGCAACACCTATTGATACCGTTATCACTTGATTATCTACTCAATTTCGTCAATATTCAATATCTATAAACAGTGATAGTCATTGTAAACATGTGACTCAGAAAAATTGCAAAATGTAGTTGACCCCCATCAAATCCTAATATTTGATGAGATGTTAATAAGATAAAGACATATTTCTTTTATTCAACTCCTGTAATTAATTTAAAGAGTTTCCTTTTTTTCACTGTTAGGTATTTTAATATTTTCTCTTAAAAATAATCATTTTAAAACTCTTTATAAAAGTAGGGGATGATCTGATATCAATGAATTATTCTACAACGCAATGATATAAATATTGCCTTTGACCACGAAAGAATTATCTTTCGCATATATATCTGCAACCTTCACATTGTTTGAAAGATCTCAGAACTTTGATTATTATATTTTATAATCTTAATGCAACATTCATTTATTATCTGATGCTACGCCTTATTGATATGAAGGAAATTCCGTTTTGAAGAGTGTAATTACGTCGGTAATTACTAATTTGATCATTATTTATTTTTTATATTATTCACAATATAAATTATTAAATCTAGGACTACAATTTTTTGTATTTCAATGGTTCAAAAAATACAGAAAATATTTCAAGCAATATTAAATAGAAAGGATGGTCAAAATCCTATAAAAATCTTCCCCAATATAAAAAAGCTCACTGCAAATAAATCGCAATATTTTTCTTTTTATATATGTATTTCTTTATAAATTACTTTTTGAATCTATTTTGGATGAAGCTTTATGAATAATTTGATAATCAAATTAGGTGATAGATTTGAGAGTTTCATTACGCAATTAAAATTCAGGATCTAGAGTGCTATCAGTTAAGTTGATAGAGGTGAAGATTAGGAATAAAATTTTTGGAAAGATTAGCCCAATTAATCTTGGAGAATAAGACATGACAGGCAAACATCGAATCGAGTATAAATTTGTCGAGAGGGGCCTGGCACAGTTAGTTGAATTTTCATAATGATGAGACTCGGTAAACTTCATCCGGTAGTCGGCGTTCTCTTCCTCGTCTTTTTAACGAGGGCATCAGTGTTACCGAAAGTGGAAAACAATTTTTTCAAAGGGATCAATACGCAAGTTCTTTCTGATATCTTGAGAAAACCGGATGCTGATGCATACCTTTCTACTGTGAGTTTTATTTTTAACAATCAAGAAATTAATTAGTAGTATTTAGTAATAAGTAATTTGTAGTTACTTCTTTCTTTAATCAAAAAATAACAAAAGTGACCAGTAGGAAATTGTACTGTTAATACTTGCACTATTTTTTCCTGTAAAAGAAAAGTTTTAACTTTTTTAATTTATTTTTAGGTTGAATTAATCGACAAATATGGGTACAATTCAGAAACACATACCGTGGCAACTTACGACGAATACATTTTAGAAATGCACAGGATAACTGGACCCAAAAATAATTCAAATCCTGATGGAAAACCAGCCGTTCTTCTTATGCACGGAATTCTTATGAGTTCAGCTGATTGGATCATTTTGGGCCCTAAAAAGTCGCTTGGTAAGTTAAATAAATTACAATTTAATTTTGCTAAATAGTAAGAAATAGAGTTTAAAAATTAAAAATTGGTGTTTCAGGATATATATTAGCAGATGCTGGATATGATGTTTGGATAGGAAACGTAAGAGGAAATACTTATTCCCGAAGACATCTTACTTCTTCTGTTGGCGAAAGAAAATTTTGGCAATTTAGGTAAAGTGAATTATTTCTATTTACAAAATTAATTAAAAAATGATTTCTTCTTAATGTAATAATGATTAATTTGTAATTTTCTTCAGCTGGCACGAAATTGGATTGCGGGATCTCCCAGCAATGATTGATTATGTTTTGGACAAGACTGGAAATAAAAAAATATTTTATATTGGACACAGTCAAGGCACGACAACCTTTTTCACTATGGCTTCTGAATTGCCCGAATACAATAACAAAATTGTATCCATGCATGCACTCGCTCCTGTTGCTTTCTGCAAAAATATTATTAGTCCTCCACTTCGGTTTCTTTCACTCATCAGTGACCAAATGACCGTAAGTTATATCAAGGCTTAAATAACTTTATAATTATAATATGCTAAGAATTTCAATTTTAAATACATTTATAAATTTTTATAATATAAATATGAATGTTATTTTTATAATTTTAGCTAATAACGAAATTCTTTGGCATATACGAACTTCGACTTACCCAAGAATTTTATGACAAATTTACTTCTAAAGTTTGTGATGAAGATTCTGCACTTCAGCCATTTTGCAGTAATTTACTATTTATAATTACTGGCTATAGTCCTAACCAGTTGAATTTGGTAAGTTTACAAATTTTTATTTTTTTGTACAATTTTTTATTATCAATTACAAAACCGTTAATAACTTTGACATAGAATTAAAAGTTTATTTTATTCCAGACAATGCTTCCTACAATATTAGGTCATGTGCCAGCAGGTGCATCTGTCAGACAGGCTGTCCACTATGCTCAACTGATGAAAAAAAGTATGTTATTATTTTTATTTAATTTTAATTTACATTTAATTGCTAAAAAAAACTAATATAAACAAAGTATCTAATCAATGACGATTTATTTTTTTTTTAGATAAATTCCAACAGTTTGACTATGGATTATTCGGCAATTTGAAGAAATATGGAACAATTATGCCTCCAGATTATGATTTGAGCCAAATTACTGCACCTGTATCTCTACATTACAGTGTTAATGACTATCTCACTCATACTAAGGTTTGCATATTTTATTAATTATATTATTTTATTTTTTATTTTCGACCAAACTCCTCGAAAAATGATATAATAATTAAATATTTTTTTCCTCTGTATTAATATTTATTTTTTTAAATATAAGTATGTGTACAGAGCGAAAATTTCGATTTCAAATTCGTTTTACATTTAAATAATTGAAGTTAAATATCTTTTCGGTCTATAACCAGACCTGTTTTTTATTAGAAAGTTTCTTTTTTAAAAGAAGAAATTAAATTTTGAATTTGAATGTTTACTTAATTATAATTATAATTATAATTATAATAAATAATGAAATGAAAATTAAATTTTCAGGATGTGGAAAGTCTCTACAGTCAACTTGGAAATCCAGTCGGAAAATTCCGAATTCCTCTGAGTGAATTTAATCATTTGGACTTCCTTTGGGCAAAAGATGCAGATACGCTTCTTTACGAAAAAATTTTGAGTCTTATGTCTCGTTACAGAGCTGAAGCAATGGAACGATGAAAATTTGAGATTCGCGGCTGAAATAAATATTCAACCTTTCTTTCGACTAGATTGATTCGAATTAATCAGAATAAACTAATAGACTGAATTCTTCTTTTATTTTCTGACACGCATTTTGATTTATAATAAACAAAAAAGCTGTGATAAATGCGCTTGTCAAAAGTTTAATTTGAAAATCCACCTTCTACGAAATTCAAAATTCTGTTTTTTTTTTTTCAAGACAAAAACAAAATTAGAATGAATATGTATTTCAAAGTGTGAATTGAATGAAATTAGAAATTATGTTTTTTAGTTTTAAGATAGCTTTATTGTATATTCATAGTTTAATAAATTTTATATACTTTTTAGACGATTTCTTTTTAAAATTAGACAAAGTATTATAGTTTTTCATTTAGGGCAGTATTCTCTAATTAAATTATAATAATGTGTCAAATACTTTGATAAAATATTTTGAAACTTGATAAGAAACAATTTTAATTATAAATACATATTTGAATATTGTCTTTTGGTGAAATTTCTAGATTGGTATAAATAGATTACCTGATTTATTTGGACGAGTATCATGATCGATAAGAATATAATCACATTGCAATCCACTGATTTAATTGAGGATAAAAATACAAAAAAAAATTATGAAAACAGGCAAAATGAAGATAAATATCAGAATTATTTAAATTTCTCGGGTTTGGAATAAAAACAATTAAGTAAAACAAACGCATCACAGACTTTTAAAGCCGAAGCATTCTAGAAGTTTTAAAAAAATTATAATCCCTAATTGAAAACTTTTCATATCGAGTTTAAAATGTTTCTGACACAAGAATTTTGCTATTATAAATGTTCTATTATTTTCTCAGAAAAATTATATCGCAAAAAATTATTTATTTAAACATTTTGTAGATGTAGCAGTCGAAGCTCTTCTTTGTCAAGACAAGCGATTAAGATGACACACATAATTGATTGTCATTCTTGTTGATTAACACTGATTGCAGTTGTAAATACATGAATCAATTGCTTGCTAAAATTACATATCATGAGTGATATGATATCAGATAAAAAATTTATTTTGTTAATAATTAAAGGAGAGAATCGCAGAATCATTGATGATGTGATGATTGGCACAATTTTTTCTATTATGGGTACATATGTTTATTAGTGAATCTTGTTAATAATTACTTATAGATATTAATTTAATAAGAGAATTAGTGGGGGGGGGGGGATTTTTAGGATTTGACCTAACAGATTGATCAATTTTGAAGATTAACTGAAGCTTATGTAATAAGATGAATTCCCGTTTTTTAAGGATTAATTCATTTCGAATCATCAAGAACAAGGGATGTATACGTAAACAAAGATTCCAGAGTATAAATTAATCAGAAATTGCAGGAGGAAGTTAGTTCAAGTTTTATCTAAATTATTTCATGATGCTGAGATTCGATAAAAAATGTTTCTGGTCGGTTTTTTCTTATTTATTTTATCGACAAGTGCAAAACTGATACCGGAAGTAGATTATTTGGATTTTTTAGAGAATATTAATGTGAAAGGTGTTTTAAGTGTCTTACAAAAAATCGGATGCTGATGCTTCTCTTTCAACTCTCAGTTTCCGGGACTTTTGTTGATTTTTGGGATCAATTGATTAAAGATTTTTTTTGGAATCGTTCTAAATTAAATCTACTTATGAGTTCTGCGGATTGGATAATTTTTGAGGCCAAGAAAATCACTCGGTATTTTTGAAAACTACTTTATATATTCAATTTAACAAAATATATTCTAAATTAGAGCAAATTTTAGCAGATGCTGGATATGATGTTTGCTTGAAAATTTCAGAGGAAACACTTATTCTCAGAAGCATTTTGGTCCTTCAGGTAAAACTGATCGTTAAAGTTAAGGGAAATTGTAAGTCTAACAAAATTAGGAAAAGGGTCATTAATAAAATACATGAGAATTACAGTATGAGTTTTTTTTATAACAGTTGTCAGGAAATTGGCTCTAGAGACCTTCCAGCGATGATTGATTACACTCTAGAAAGAACTGGAAAGAAAAAGATTTTTTATATTGGGCATAGTTAAGGTACAACAAGCTTTTTCGTAATGACTTCTGAATTGCCTGATTATAATGATAAGATTAAATCCATGCATGCTTTGGCTTCAGTGGCTTATTGCCGACATATGATAAGTCCACCTATTAGATTTCTTGCAATGATTGATGATCAGCTTTCGGTAAGTTTATAATATCCGAAGCAATCTGAAGATTATAATTTATTCCATTAAAACAATAATCTGTGATGCAGGGAGTAAATCTATAATTTATATGATTGCAGCTCATGTTGAAGCAAACTTATATTCTCTTTAAATGATTGTACTTATTTTAGCCCCAGTCTGTTTTTAAATGACCTTTTCTACTGAAACTAATATTAAATTTGCTTCTATTTCCTAAATAGACATTTAATGTCTAAACCGACATTTCTGTGTAACTTTCGTCTATTTTTAAAAATTTATAGCCTGTGTTTGCATCATATTGTTAAATATTCTTTTATCAAAAAGCATTATTATTGTTCATGACAAAATATCAACTTTGATAAAGCAATCATACTATGGGAAAGCAATTGTAAGTAAGTATACAAATTTCAAATGTTACAAAGCAATTTCTGATTTTTAAAAACAAGTAAAGAAGAAAATAATATGAATAATATTTTAAAAAACTATAATTAAAAGATCATCGTTTTTGACTTGAGGAAGACCAGGTGCAGAAATTATGACCAGGATCAGATAATTTGATAAAAGCAATAGAAAGCCGAATTTTCTTATCAGCAATAGTACTTGAAGTCTTGAACACCTGCGAAAAAATGTATCAAATATAATTGTCGAAGATAAATGTAGTAAATCTGAACAATTTTTAATACTTTAAGTTTTAAATAATTTTATAGAAACAAAACTGAATTAGTTTCATTAAATTATTGAATGAAACTAGAATTTCAGGATACATTTGAGAATGGATATAAATCAGCGATATCTATTCCAAAATTGGACTAGATTTTTTTATCAATATTGCTGATTAAGATTTTAAGATTCACAATTTTCGAAAGATTAATCCACATTATTTTATCGTCTAGAATGGGTGGATATCTGAGGATATCTGCGGGGATAAACATTCTTGCGAAGTATAAAGTGGTGTACAGTGATTCAAGACTTTTAATTCAATTTTCACGATGTTAGGATCTAAGGAACCAGTTTTTTTCCTTATCGGTATTTTTTTCCGTATCTTTGTGGCGGATGGAATAGTGATACCGGAAGTGGAGTATGTGGATTTTTTAAATAAAGTTGATGTGGAGGGTATTTCGAAAGCTTTACGAAAACCGGATGTTGATGCTTATCTTTCCACTGTAAGTTTTTTCTACTAATTTTTAATATTCAAGAAAATAACTCGGAAAAAATTAAAAGAAAAACTATTTTTATAAGAAAGGTTCGCTTTTCAAACAAATTTTTAGGTTGAACTAATTGATAAGTATGGCTACAACCCTGAAACACACACTATTTCAACTTACGACGAATACGTTTTAGAAATTCACAGGATAACTGGACCCAAAAATAATTCAAATCCTGATGGAAAACCAGCAGTTTTTCTCATGCATGGGTTACTTATGAGTTCCACAGATTGGATTATTTTGGGCCCTGGAAAGGCTCTCGGTATGCTTTAAAATATTTTTTATGAATTTCAGACTTAACACTTTTAACAATGTATATCGTGAATGAAAATATTTTTAATATTATTCAATATTTGTGTGTTAGCCTACTTATTAGCAGATGCTGGATATGATGTGTGGATAGGAAACGTTAGAGGAAATACTTATTGTAGGAGGCATTTAAGTTCTTCTACAAACGAAGAAAAATTCTGGTCCTTCAGGTAAAATTAATCCTTTATAAGGCTTTTTTAAAAATATGCAATTTTTAATTATCAAAATATAATAATATAATTTATTACTAATTTTTTTGCAACAGTTGGCACGAAATTGGCGTAAGAGATCTGCCAGCAATGATTGATTATATTTTGGAAAAGACAGGAAACAAAAAGATTTTTTATATTGGGCATAGTCAAGGTACAACAAGCTTTTTTGTAATGACTTCTGAATTGCCCGAATACAATGAAAAAATTATAGCAATGCATGCTTTAGCGCCTGTGGCGTATTGCCGGCACATAAAAAGTCCACCTTTTAGATTACTTTCTTTGATAATTGATCAAATTGGGGTAAGTTTTTTAATATCAAAAGCACATTTAAAAATAATAAAAAAGTAAAAACGAGTAAAAATAATATCATCAGTTCACAATAATAAATTCTAAAAAGATAACAACTATTATTAAATGTGACATATTACAAAATGTATGTAATCATCGTTGACTTTCACAGTGATCTAGAAGAGCATAAATATACATTCAGGAAAATCTTGAGAAATATACTGAAAAAAGTATAACGGAAGATCAAAGTTGTATCTCAAAGATCTCTGTTTTGCATAATATTTGTGATTTGTTGATTTCAGCTTGTCATGAAGTATTTTGGTGTGTACGAACTTCAGTTAACGCAGGAATTTTATGACAAATTTACTTCCAAATTGTGTGATAAAAATTCAGTTCTTCAGCCTTTCTGCAGCAATGTTCTGTTTATCATTACTGGTTACAGTCCGAACCAATTAAACTTGGTAATTAAATAAAAAACTGTTTTCACATTCATTCTTTATTTAATCACTAAAGACTAACTTTTTCTTTTCATTATTTTTTAAGACACTGCTTCCTACAATATTAGGTCATACTCCAGCGGGTGCTTCTGTAAAACAGGCTCTTCATTATTCTCAACTCATGAAAAATGGTATATTAGATTCTCTAATGTAATTTCAAATCATTATGTAATAATTAAACTTTTTATAATAATGAAAAATTAATTATTTTTTGCAGATTATTTTAGACAGTATGATTATGGATTAATTGGCAATTTGAAGAATTATGGAAGAATATCACCTCCAGAATACGATTTAAGTCAGGTGACAACACCTGTGTTTTTGCATTATAGTGTCAATGATTGGCTCGCACATATAAAGGTTTCTATTTTTTATTTAAAATTTAAATTTCAAAATTATCCATCATTATCTATGAAATTGAAATTTTCAGGATGTGGAGAGCCTTTATAATGAACTCGGAAATCCGGTTGCTAAAATTCGTGTTCCTTTAAGCGAATTCAACCATTTGGACTTCCTCTGGGCGAAAGATGCAAATACGCTGCTTTATGAAAAAATTTTGAGTTTAATGTCTCATTACAAAGATGATTTGTAAAATTTAATTAAATAAGATTTATTTCCGATAGATCGGATTATCTCTTCATTTCCAGATAAATTGTAGAACAATGGAAGAATGGAATAACTGTAAAGCTTTAAACTAAGTGTAAATATCTTACAATATTTATCCATGACGCTTAAATATAAATATATTTATAATGAAACACAATTTGCATTAATGTTGAAAAGTTTTTCTTTCTAAAGTGCTTATTATTAATTTTAATTTATAATTTTCAATATATTAGAAGAAACATAAGATATTAAACAATCTTTTTAACAACATTCAAAAGATATGAAAGCTTAATAGTAACGAGGAAAAGATCTTGGCTGACTCATGTATGTAATCTTATCTCTGAAATAAATATTCAAAGTTTGCTAATTCATCTTCGAAAAAAACTTACTTTAAATTCTAGGAATTTGGATTTTTTAAGTTACGTTATATTTTTATTCATTAAAAAGAACTACTATGTATTAATTTGTATGGAATGCAACAATTTTTTTGTCAATAAAGTATAATTTTGCAAAATTTCACAAAAAAGAGAACTCCTTGTCAAAAATAATTTTGTCGCAATAAAAATTCCAAATTATCTCAAAAAATAGTTCTATATATATGGCAACGACAAAAAAAAACATTTCCTTGGAGGAAGAGGAGTGAGAGGGGTGTTAAGATTTAGGGGAGGAGGCGGCGAGAGAAATAAGTGGGGGGAGGGATAGAAATTTTGGGGTGGGTGAAAGAGAAAAGGGGGAGAAAAATTTTGATGATAAAGGTGAAAGAAAAGAGAATGACGGATTAAAAAGGGTCAGAGGAGATGGGATATATTGGGATAGTCTAGAAATTTGTCATATATGAAAGGTAGTATTTTATCCAACAATATTGTTTTGATTTTAAAAAATTTTATCTAGTATCTTCTTTATATCAAAGTATGTAAACATTTATACAGTGATAGCAAACTGCATTCTAGAAGCTTATTTTTATTTCTTCTTCGTTTAATTTTAATTCAAGAAAATACAAGTAAAAACATTTTTTTATTAAACTATTATTATTATTTGTATTCGTATTATTATTATTATTTTTATTATTATTATTTTTATTATTATTATTGTAGAATATTTAAAATTATTTATTCGAATAAAAATGATGAATTGGAAAATATGGGAATATTTCAGGGGAAGGGAAAACAATATTGAGAGGGATATTTGTACCGGAAGTGGACCATGAAGATAATTGGAATTTCTCACGCGCCCGCAGAGTGCGTGAATAAATATTACGTTTTGTGTGACCTGCACACTGTATTATCTGCGGAACGCGGTTCACGAGGTCACAATCATCGAAGACTCACTTTCAGTTATATGTTATATACAGATTCAGTCGAGCTGCTTTTCCGACCACCAAGGTCTGCTTGGTAAAGACTTTGATTCAAGTGCTGCGAAAGGATTTCGATCCTTTCGATAGTGAAAGTCGATCATGGTATCGTATGGGTTCATTTCCACTCTATTTGTCGTTTTGACCTTTCTGCGAAGTGCCAGGACCTGGACCCCCAACTCTATCAGTAACTACTTTGAAAGTCCTCAACAAAATTTGGTTTGTACATCTGAAAGTGAAAAATTTGTATTATTATGTATTAAGAACGTTGGACCCAAGTGTTATATACTTAAAAAAAATTGAATTTGATATTTTTTCGCATTGTACGCATAATTCTAATTAAAAATACAAATTCATTAATTATACAGAGGAAAAAAATTCAAGATTTAATATTCGTTGAGAAAAATGAAGAAATCGAATTTTTGGATTAGAACTTGGCTCCAATACCCTTAATCCTTTGAAAATTAGATAATTGTCTAAAATATTAACAATAACAATACTATAAGAGTTTAAATTATATCTATAAAACTTTTTTTTGTAGTACGTAATTTTTTATTTAGAAAAATAATGAAATATTTGCACCATTGTTTGTCCTAAAGTAAATTTTTTTTTGTGTTATTTTCCAGTACCAGTTAAACATTTTGCCAGAGTATAATATAGAACGTTACGTTTTTCCTGATGTTCTTACGTCTTCTGAAGCAGATTTGAAAGACGAAATTAATGATGTGGAAGAGACGATTCTTTATCGAATGCCAGGAGGGCCAAAATCACCAAAGGCAATAGGAAAAAAACCGGTTCTTTTCCAACATGGAATTCTTTGCGATTCTGACCCTTGTGTTGTAAATAAGCCACAAATCGCAATCGGTATTTAAATTCAAAATATACAACAAAAATTTCAAAGTATTTAAACTTAATTTATAAAAAATGTAATTTATTCTAATTTTATTTATTTATATTTTATAGGATATATCCTTGTGGACCAAGGATACGATATATGGTTGGGGGTAAGCAATTCTTCCATGGCCGAAAATTTAACTTCGTAAGTACACTTCAGTCTCAATCAGATATTTTGGAATTATATTTTAAAAAGTCTTGAATTTTCTAAATTTGAATAATTTAACTTAAAAATGTGAAAAATAGTTTTTTCGTTCTTTGTCGAAAGTTTTTCAAACTTTTCATTGCAGTCATCCTAATTTTGTAGCATCGAGGAGGTTGAAAAAAAGAAATTGGAACGAGTAGCTCAATATATATTAGCAACAACAAAAGCAAGCGAATTATTAGTCATGGGCCATTTTAATGGATCCATAAGAATTTTCGCAATGTCCTCATCATTTATAGATAAAAATGAAGACCAGAAGGAGGTAATAACTTAAACTAAAATTATACAAAATCTTTAATTACTTTATTAATATTTAAATTGTATGGTAAATTTAAAAAAAAATTTCATTTATAGTCCAAATTTACAAGGTGGTTGGAATATATACCTGGTGTAAAAATGGCAAAGAAGTTGTATCAGAGAGGCAAAGACTATCTTCAAAGTAAGTTTTTTGCTCTTATGTTCATCATTATTTATATGTTGGTAACTAATAATTAATAATTAAAAATTGAAATACTGTTTTATAATATTAAGGATTTAAAATTACAGAGGGATATGATAAAGTAATGGAAGGCATTGACATTTTAGGGAAGGAAATTGACTATATTACAGATGATTCAACTGTCAGGGATTTAAAGGTATAAACATGCAAATTATCTATCAATTGTTATTTCTTTTGCAGAAATTATTCAATAATTATTTTCATAGATAAATTTTATGGCTGAAACTTGTTCTAGAATTTTTCAGATGTCGTAACTCCGCGATGTATAAAATGATTTAGTATATAGAAAGTCAAAAGGTGTGAGACCTAGTTACAAATCATTAGCCTTTCACGTTCAGAAATTAGCATTTTAATGCAAAAACGAAGTACCAATAAATCGTTAATTAACGAAAATTAAATCCTCTTTTCTATTTTTTATATTATCTATATTTATATTATCTATAATTGAGAATCTCAAGACTAAAATTTCGAAGGAATTTAAATTAATGTATGTCGTAATCCTATTGTCAGAAATAATAATATAAGAATGCTCATAATAATATATTACGAGCTACTTTAGTTCATAATTATGAGACTTGAGACTGAATAAAATGCAGTCTTTCTACACTTTAAACATTCCAGAAATTTATTCCTGTAATTATTGTTGCAATGATAAAATTTATCGTCTGAAAATATAGGTAAAATTAAATATTATCATGAGATTTTTGTGATAAAAGATCGACAACTTTGATATAATTATAATTAAAACTCATTTTATCGCCAGGTGTTTTGATAATTATCTCGCGAATTTTTAATTCTTTATTACTTTCCTATAGATGCTGATTAGAATATAAATAATTTATTCAAATTAATAGAGTATTGATTAAGAAATGATTAAAGACTGTAAATAATTGTTAGTTTTATTTCATTACAATATTTGTAACTAATTGCACAGCACACAGTTTTGAAGTCATGGGGATTTGTAACGAAAATGGTGGTTCCAACTTTGACTATTGAAGATTTTTCAAATATGATTGATCATCCAGATGTTAATTTAGACACTGTGAGTACTATTTTATTTTCACTCTAAAACTAGCAGTTCTTTCAAAAAATAATTTTATTAAAAAAACCGACACTCTTTTTCGGAATTTTATTTTATAGCCTCAGCTGATAAAAAAGTATGGGTACCATCCAGAATCTCACGAAGTGAAAACCGAAGATGGTTATCTATTGACACTGCATCGTATCTGTGGGAAAAGTGAAGATATTGAAAATCCTTGTTACAAAAATAAGCCAGTAGTTTTTCTCCAACATGGAATTCTTTCCAGTTCTTCTGACTGGGTAGTGATGGGCCCTTTAAAGTCTTTGGGTAAAATGAAAAATGACGAAATTATCAAATATTACAAAATTATCAAATTATTAAAAATATTTATAGATTTTTTTGATTTTCTGCAGGTTACTTATTGGCCGACAAAGGCTACGACGTATGGATGGGAAATTCTCGTGGAAATACCTATTCGAAAGGTCACGTCAATCTTTCCACCTCGGATTCAAAATTTTGGGACTTTTCTTGGCACGAAATGGGCGTTTATGATTTGCCCGCCACAATTGACTATATTTTGGGAATTACTGATCAGAAAAAAATTTTTTACGTTGGACATTCTCAGGGAACGACATCTCTTTTTGTTTTGTTGTCAGAGAAACCTGAATATAATGACAAAATTATCAAAGTTGCGGCTTACGCTCCTATTGCTTTTACAAGTAATATGAGAAATCCGATTATTAGCTTTTTTACCAAAATTTCTACGCCACTATATGTGAGTAAAAATAAAAAATATTCATATATATATATATATATTTGATTTTAAGTATCTATAATGCAGTTTTTAAAAATTTTTTAGTACGTGTTTCGCCTTTTTCACGTTAATGAATTTTTACCAACGAATGCACTTCTCACAAAAATTGGAAGGGATACGTGTGAAGCACGATCAATATATCAAGTTGTATGCAGTAACGCACTTTTTATGATAACTGGATACGATACGGCTCAATTAAACAAGGCAAGGTTTTAGATAAATATTTGTATTTTTGTAAATTAAAAATAAAACTCTTTTTATAATTTAAAATATTTCCACCATTTATTTTGCAGTCTATGGTGCCGATAATTTTGGGGCACGTACCAGCTGGAAGCTCTGTCAAACAGTTTTTTCACTTTGCTCAAGAATTTAAATCTGGTAATTTTAATAATTTATGCATGTCAGGAAATACTTTCCTTTTTTTATAATAAATAAAATATCTTGTATAAAGATTTGTATTATTTATGTTACTAAAACTATGATTTCAGGTAAATTTTGCCAGTTTGACTACACATTGCCATTTTTGAATAGGCAAAAATATGGTCAATCAGTACCTCCAAGTTACAAACTTGAAAATGTCAAAGTTCCAATAGCAATTTTTTATGCTCAAAATGACCTATTGGCAGATTATAGGGTAATTAAATATTCATTTTTGTAATATATTCATATACATTAATTTAAAATAATTATATCAGTAATTGATTCCAACTTTATATTTTTCAGGACGTTGAACGATTAGCAGAAATTTTGCCAAATGTACAGTTGTCCTACAAAATTCCAAATCAGAATTTCAATCACATCGATTTTCAATACGCAATTGATGCCCCAAAATTAATTTCTGAACCGACGATAAAGTTTTTCCGGACTTCGACAAAGAATTAATGTCTGTAAAATGGCTCATTATACATTTCAAACAAATTTTTAAAGCAAAATTTCAGCCCTTTTGTACAGGTCTTTGACCTAAACAAATATCGCAGCAAACATCAGGTATTATATATGTGTATTTAGAAGCTATTGTTAATTAATAAATAAAAATGATTAAGGATAATCAAGATCAAGCCAGCAAGGTTCTTGACTTTTTTTGAACTCGCAAATACAAATTTTAAACAATTAACTTTTTTTCTTTTTACAAATAATCATTTAATGTGAAAAGAGGAAAATAATATCCAAAATAGAACATTTTATCACTAGAAGTTATATTACCTACTATTAAAATTATTTATCTAATTTATCTCAAATTTATCTCTAATTACTTGTCGAAAAAAAATATTGATCACGTTTTTTTCTTGTCAAATCTCGCTCGAATGTATCATACTACTTTGAATATCGTAGATTGGCCCAAATAAAAATTAATTGAGTTTTACTTTTGAATTCAACTCGAATAGGGCGAAAATTGTGAATCAAAATTTCTTGTAAGATACAAGATTAAATTAAATAAGAGTAATTTTCAGTTAACATGATTTTTATTGAAGTATGTGAGATATACAATTTTCATAAACAATTTCTTTATCAATGGATTTACTGATTACGACCTGCCTCTTCCTGAACCAGTAGGTGATGGTGGTCCAACCATCGAAGTAAAATGGCTGTAACCGTGTAGTGGAGGTACATCCATCTGCTGATTACCCTGGCGCACTGTTATAATTCCAGTAGGAATATGATGTGCAAAGTGCATCTCTCCTTGTCCGTTTGATACATAATAATTTCCATTTGCCAATCGTATTTGCAAACCCTCTCGTATATTATGGAAAGAATTATGTTCTACATTACTATTTCCTTGTGGAAGATTTTGATTTTGATTTTGATTTTGATTTTGACTTCGACTTGAACTTCCACTTCTTCGAGATGACCCCATTAAGAACTGTGAACTAAATTCTGTAAGCAGAAAAAATAAATATATGTAGTTATATTGTACACTATAGAAAATTATCTTTCGCAAAAAAATAAATAACATTACTTAATGTCTTGAAACGTAAACCATTTTAGAATTAAATTCAAAATTCAACGCTCTATATTGTGCACTATTTGAATACTTACGAATGGAATTCAGGAGTATGAAAGAAAGGAGTAGGGTGCCAAAAACGACCTTCATTTTTTCAAAAAAGAATATTTGAACAGTCTTGAGTATAAAAAAATACAGC
>UCOK01008789.1:0-11961 GCA_900474325.1 Synergus umbraculus | reverse complement strand
TATTCACAGAGTCTTCATTTCTTTTGAGAAATGATTGATACTGCTTGGATGTGTTTATGGGGGTGTTGTAATAAGAACACATATGATAAACTCTTCAAACAAAAATCATCCGGGCACTGAGTTCAATTTTTTCGTAAAATGAACATTTTCCTATAGGAGAAAATCGAAGTATATTCAGAGATTATTTATTTCTTTCCAGAAATGGTTGATACTGCTTAGATATGTTTATGGTGGTGTTATAAGAAGAACTCTTATGCTGAACTCTACAAAGAAAAATCATCCGGGCACAGAGTTCAATTTTTTGGAAAAAGGAACATTATCCTAAAGCAGAAGGTCGAAGAATATTTGTAGAATATTTATTTCTTATGAAATATGATTGGTAGTTTTTGGGTATGTTTATGGGGGTTTTTTTGATGAGAAACCATACGCTGAACTCTACAAAAAAATATCTTCCGGGCACAGACTTCAATATTTTCGAATTATGATCATTTACATAAATAGGAAAACACGATAATTATTAACAGATTCTTTGCATTTTGTCAGAAATGATTTTTAATGACTTCAATTTTTTTGTATAATCGTTTTTTTTCAAATTATGAGATAGAAATATATTGACAGAGTCTTTGCAACTTTCAAAAAATTATTTCTAATGCGTGGGTAGGTTTGAGGGAGTGTTAGGAGTAAATTATATGGGAAAAGTTTCCCCTGAAAATGTCGTCAACACAATAATTTTGCATTTTGCGGAAATAGTTTTTTTTTTATAAGTATAAATTTGAAAAATCTTTTCGAAATCTTTTTTAGCTATATATGAATTTAAAAAATTTTTGTTATCTAGTTTATCAGTCACTATTCCCCATTGAACGTATTTTTCTTCCAGTGTTTTTTTTTTTATCTATTTTATGTGATAATATTTATTTGTTATGTTTTTAAAATAATTTATTATAAATCATTTAGTATTATTACTCCTACTTATATTTGAATGCTTTATGTATTTTGAATATCGCGCCTGAAGTCCTTTTAAATTGATTCAGTGATCGATCATGATACCAGGTGGCGCTGATTGTAATGTTTCTGTTTACTTTTTCCCGGAGTGTTAAAACTTTTGTTTTTTTGATGTTTTTAAACATTTATCGCGAGTGTTGAAGTTTCGGAGGGACTTTCCCCCTCAAATAAGGATATGTGCTTCCTGTGGGAAAAAAAATTGCCCCCCGACGTCCTTTCGTTGAGCCAGCATTCGAAATCCACGTTTTGAGGTATGTTCTGTAGGTTAGATTACCCACCACATGAGCCTTAATCTACGCAGACTCCTCATTATACATCAGCGGACGTGCATTTAGTGTGGTACGCTGGAGATTTTGAATTTGTTTAACCATGAATTTGTCACACGCTGATTTTGATGAAACTTGGCAGATTTGTAGAACTAGGAAAAATAATCAACACCTATTTTTTTATATCGGCCCATAAATAATTCTAAGGGTAGACATTACACCTCATACATAAAGGGTGGTCTTAACCTTTCAATGGCAAGTTGGGTGATTTAAAAGATGAAATGCTTTTAAGCGGTTTTCAATGTCGCTGAATTCAAATCTGAATTCAAAATTACGAATTTCAAGATAGCAGATCCAATATGGCGTGTGCTTGTTTTTTACATTCTCATCAGAGAATGTAAACAATGTACAAAAGAACGTATAAAATCTGACCCCACCAGTTTTTGTCAAATTTTCACGTTTTGGGAACCCCTGAACTCGAAAAACATGTTTTTACGAATGTAATCTGTTTGTCTGTGGGTCTTTAGATTTTTATTTTGTGGGCATGATAACTTTCGAAAGAATTAACCAATTGGATTGGCCTTTGGTATACTCTTTTAGTGTTCTAAAATGAAGGTCAAGTTCGTTGGCCAGTCATTTGGGATAAAAATGCAAAAAGTTGGAGCATTTAAAAAATTTTTGAAACCACTTTTTTTTAATATAAAAATTCTATGCATGGATGTTTGTAGAACTCAAAAAGTCAGTGGCATAACTAAAAATTGGAGGCCCCCGAGCAAAAATTTTTAGGAAGCCTTTTTGAAAATAAAAAGAAACTATTAATGGTTGAAATAGAAATACAGAGTGAAATTTATTTTTTATATTCTAAGAGGACCCTCTGATGCCCCTCACAGGAGGAGACCTCCCTGAAATGCGGGGTTTCGCTACTAAATAGTTACGCCACTGCAAAAAGTCGAACAATTTTTTCAATAAAAAAAAATTGACAGACATAACGTTTTGAAACCTTTGTTGCGCGCCTGTCTAATTCTGTCCACTTTTCAGATGGATTTGAATTGACGTTTTTAAAAGCAAAAGAGGGGAAATTTTTGAAGTTTTTTGATCGCAAAAAAGGGTAAGCAGAAATAAACAAACAATGGTAGCTAACCAGTTTTTCGAAAAATTACTTTTGTAGTCCCAAAAGAGCGTGAGATTATTCCATGCTAAAAACTGCGAACATTTTAATTTCCATGATGGAAGAAGCTAAATATTGACAGCTGCGAGGTGACTGATAGTCACTGAGCGGTATGAGGGCTCAAGCCATTGTCGTCATTTCTATGAAGGCTGTGAGTTGGGTGTGACTTGAGAGACGAAACCTAGAAACGAGACATAAAAGTTGAGATATCTAGTCTCAAGTCTACAATTGGCCAAAAAGTACACTGTGCGGTTAAATTAAAAAAATTAAAACGAGGAGAAATAAAACAACCACTCAAAAAAGAAAGATTTGACCCAACTTTTACCGAGGAATACGAAGAAACTCTAGTAGCGCACGCGGTGGATATTGATATATTGTTGAAATCATAATAAACTCTACTTAGTCGATGGAACATAGTTTATTATTTGTAATACAGAAAAGTGATGATGCTTACAAGTCTCAAGCTGAAGCCCAACTGATAAGTGGCTTTAGTCGAAATCTAAAAATACGGTGAGGGGGAAGGACTGAGGCTATAGTCCTAATTGAGCACGTTTTTCGAATACATATCAATTTCTCCCCCTTTTAATCGATGAAACCTTAAGGAGAATATTTTTGTGACGATCGCGTTTTTCGCTTTGTTCAACGGATAGCAAGTGGTAGTGAATCGGAGTGCGATGGTGAAATCAAGGGTGGGTTACTTTCTTTGGGCGCTTCAACTTTTTGTTGATTTTCAATACAGTCTCACTCCCTTTCTGGTGGATGTACAGAATCATCCAAAAAACTTCGTTTTAAGGGGTTATATACACTTATTATTGGAAAAAAAGGGTTTTTTCACGATTTTTTTGAAAAAGACGGTAAATTTTTTTAAGAACAAACCACTACGCACCTATATGTACATGTTTCAAGCTGTTTTATCCCAAATTTGACTGAAAAATATTGACATTTGTAGGCACTACGCCCGTTGAGCTAAATCATCTTTTTTCAAACACCCTTCGCGGTGTCCTTAATAAGTCGAAAATGGATCATCTGCAATCAATCTAACCAAGAGCTTTCTTTAGTTTATATAATTTGACTCTACTTGGACGAAGGATTTGTCGAAATAAGTATTTTTGCGAAAATGGTGAGCAATTTTCTAAAAAAATCGATTTTTAGGGGACTGAAAATTCAGTTCTTTCAGTCCCAAAACAAAAGTTTTCTTTCAAATGGGAATTCCTCCGTCCAAGTATGAGATAATATTGTTATAAAGTATTGGACAAATTGGTTTATCGCGTTAGCGAAGTGGGAGTCATTTGTGCGATTCCGGCAACACTCTTGTTAGCCTGCACACAGGCACCTCTGGTAGCGGTCTAGTCTTCCTATGGCTTCTTGCGTGTTGTTTATTCCGTCTTGAATAAAAACGTAAATTATCCTGTTCACACACTGTGTTTTATTGGAAATTAACCTCTCCGATCCTGCGTGTGATTCTCAGTATTTCAATTCTGCTTTAATAGGTTATGGGCCCGGATCACCCATTCTGTGCGTGATCGTATGAAAAGGAGAGAAGTTAACCGAAAACGTGGTTCGGGCGGCGGACATTTTTTCTTGCTTGTGAACCGTTGAAATTGTGCGCGTGTGATTCGCATCTTCGTCATGTATCAGGATATTTCATCCCGTAACATCACAAAATTTGACGGGTCGAATTTCCAGGGTTGGAAATTCCAATTAACAATGCTCCTTACAGCGAACGAGATAGAAGACATCGTCAGTGGCACGCGAGCAAGACCGGTAGATCCAATGGATTCGCGACAACGCGAAGGCGATGTTCCTCATATCATCAACGCTCGAATATGCCCACCTCGAGCCACTGCTAGTGTGCACATCAGCAAAAGATATGTGGGACAATTTGTGTCGCATCCATGAACAGCAATCCGCTGCTAATAAACTTCTGCTGCTGCAGAAGTTTCACGAGTACTGCATGGCGTCGAGCGACTAAGCTGTGCAGCACATTGCAAAGGTCCGGAACATGGCTGCTCAGATAACAAGTGTAGGTGAAACAGTATCGGAGCTGACAATAATCGCCAAGATTTTGGGCAGTTTAAGTGCCAAATTCGGCACTTTCCAAACGGCGTGTCAAACAAATTCGGCCATCCAATGAAAATCCTCAGATCGGATAACGGTTGTCAATTCTGCAATAAGCAAATGACAGAATATCTCGAGTCTCGAGGAATCAAGAAGGAGAATACCGCCCTATACACACTGTGGTGGACGCATTTATTGGAGGATGGTCCAAGTGGCGTCCTCTGCCGGTGACGGGAGGAACTGGGAAGAGAAGGGATGAAGGGCCCTGAGTAGGGGACAACAGAAGCATTCAAGATGGCTGAACGTACTGGAAAAGTGCTTTTTCAGAGACGACAAAATCTCGACGGGAATGTCTAAACTCTAGCTATCCATGTTAATCAAAACTTATATTCCATATAATATTCTTTAAAGTCTTTGTGTGTGTGTTTATAGTGCAAAGTGCCTAATTACAATAAAGTTACATTGTAATTCAGGTGTTGGCGTCTTCAATCTCAGACATCCCCTCACAGTTCGGAACACACACCCCAACAGAACGGTAAGGCCGAGAGGGACAACCGGACAATCGTGGAAAGTGCGCGCACCATGCTCCATGCTAAATCTCTCCCATTGAACCTGTGGGCAGAAGCTGTCAACACCGCTGTCTACGTGCTGAACAGGAATTCACAAGAAAGTTTGACCTCCGTGGTCGAAAAGGGATACTAGTCGGTTACGACAATGAATCTACAAACTATCGATTCTACGACCCAATCAAAAAGCAGGTGACCATTTCACGAGATGTGAACGAAACACCTTCGAGGAAGCAACGCGAGGCAACGACGCCTTGCAATGGTCTCATGCCATCGTGGAAGAGCTGGAGGCACATAAAAAAAATCACACATGTTAGCCTGCACACAGGCACCTCTGGTAGCGGTCTAGTCTTCCTATGGCTTCTTGCGTGTTGTTTATTCTGTCTTGAATAAAAACGTAAATTGTCCTTTTCACATGCTGTGTTTTATTGGAAAATAACCTCTCCGATCCTGCGTGTGATTCTCAGTATATCAATTCTGCTTTAATATAAAGTAGTCTGAAAAAAATTAGATTGATAGGTGACATGGTTTTTGAGAAATCGTCGACATCGCAACGGTCCTTTTTGAAAAATATCATTCCGAGATAATCGCGTTTAAAGTTTCGAATACTTGAAGGTAGCGCACTTGGAGATAGCGCGCTGTTGACAGCTGTAACTTAGGTGCTTGCGCTCAGATCTCTATGAAATTTGGAGAAAATAATCTTAAAAGAATGTACTTTAAGAAAATGTAATAAAAAAATTTTCGATTTTTTCGACTAACACAAGTGTATATAACCCCTTAATTGGTTCACATGAAATTGTCGAAATTTATCCGCTTTTCATTTAATTAAATACAAAACCGCTCTCAAACGCTCCATCACTCCGCTAGGAATCCATTTTACTCTTTCCCTTACATCTGAGTTCCTAACTAATACTTTATCGTTTACCCTATAGCTTTCAATTACACCCTCGAATTTGGACTTTTGAAAACGTATAACATCTCTCGGTAACAGCGTGGACATCGAAATTCTGACTTTAAACTTAAACATTATATCTGCAGGGTTCATTTTTGTCACCGTAGATGATGTTGATCTATAAGACGCCAAACAATAATTCAATCTCTCTTGAGGTGAAATTTGCACCTGCCACTACGCTGTGCAATAACATTTTCTTTATGCTTTGAATTCCACCTTCTGCCAAACCATTTGAAGATGGGTGATATGGAGAAGAGGTGACAAACTGTACATTTCGCTTGTCAAAATATCCCTAGTAAAAATTCCTAGTTAAATAACAATAGAAACCTAATAAGTTGTGGTTTCTATTAAGTTCTGTGAGGAAAGACAGCGGGATTTGATCCTGGATTCTATGTGGATTTTTATTCGGCAAGTAAGAACATTCTAATTGGATCTGATTAGGCTCTGATGTATTTTGCATTCGGTACTCTCAATTTATTACCTTTTAGGTCCTAATTGGCACCTAATTGGTTTTATATCCGGTTTCCAATCGGTATTTATTGGCTGCGTAGTAAGTTTTGATATGGACTTGATTAGGGTCTAAAATTTTTTGTATTTGGTACTCGCAATTTATTACCTTTTAGATCCTAATTGACACCTAATCGGATTCTCTATTCAGTTTCTAATCGGTATTTATTGGATATTTATCTAATAGATTCGCTTTAAATGCTACACTTTGAATTTCAATCCAATTAATTTCATTCCGATTTCCCACTAACAATCTTAATACATCCTATTAGAAAAGCAATTTTGTACTTGTGCATCTTTCAAAACAATATAACCTAATAGATACCTAATATAGCCGCTTTAAATACTACACTTTGAAATTTAATCCAATTAATTTAATTCCGATCCAACTAATGTAATTCCGATTATCCATGAACAATCCTTATAGAGCCTATTAGGGTAGCACCTTTTTACTTTTAAACATTTATAATAAACGGTTACCTCATTGGTATCCATTAGAACCTATTTGACAAATTTATCAAATAGAATATTGATTTTCGAAAGCACTTAAGTGCTTAATAGAACCACATAGAAAGATTTTTTAAATTATAATTTCTATCCTAATAGTAGATTAAATACCGAATAAAACCGGTTGGAAACCAAAATGAAGTAAAAAAATATTAAGAATCATTTAGAACCATATAGAGTAGTAAATGGTTCCTAAGTACTATATTTAAACGGTTTCTATTAATTTTTTAACCGTCATTTTGTAGCGGTGGTGATAATCCCACGAGATGCGGAAATTTAAACCTTTGTAGATACCGTACAATTTTTGTATTTATTTCTTCGATCTACCGGGTCCATAAATCGGGTATAAACTCCGAGGTATACGTCGTGAAATAATGGTTAATAAGCATTGTTTGAATCCAGAATACGCCTATTTCGTCCTCTTCTGGCGTTTGGGTCTGAAGACGACCGACAAGATCCTCGATTTCCGATCTTCAGAATCAGACGATGAAGAAGATGTTTCATTACTCGTCTTAGGCCTCGATGGAAGAGAGCTTGGGTCAATCGAACGCAATAGCGATCCTTTAGGCACTGTAACCACACTCTTGAGGCGAATCATTTGTTCGGGAGTCTCCGATCCTTTCTTTTCAGGCGTTGAATCCAGGGAAGATGTGCTGAGGATTATAATGTCATCCACGTCGATATCAGAGGGAATAGGGTATTGCAAAAGTTCTCGCTCATGAGCTGGTGATAAATGTAGGGTTGAGGTGCTATCGACAGAGATCTCATCCACTGGGAAGAACTCTTCTGGGGGATCTCCGTCATCCAATCCTTCCAAATTTGCGTCGTTCTCACCATGTGAAAAAGCCGTGAACTTGTCGTGATAACAGATATTGGATAGAATTCGACATTTTGGAACTTTAGAACCTGTTGTAGGTGGAATGTCTTGTTGGATGGATGAATCACTGGATACGATGTTTAGTCCATGGTTGGATGCTGAAGGGGGTGATGTGTGTAAAACATTCAAGCAGAGATAATCCCTGAGATCATCGAAAGAATTAATGTCCAAGGATGAGACTGATGATAGAGATAGATCATTCGGTTGAATGTCTGGCACTCTGTTGCTTACACTCAAATTTCCCGATTCCAATATGGGATCACTCGCGAAATCCGCTTGATTGAAGTCATCTCCAGGAAAATCGAAAACCTCTTCGCGCTCAACGGGACACTGCTGTAATTCATTGATATTGGCTCCTATGGCGGCCTTTCGCCTGGCGTTAAGCCTTCGGCGAAGATTTAACCTCTTTCTAATGCGAGGCATAGACACAATTCCCACACGAAGCACAGATCAGAATCGAGACACAATATGGGCAGAATAACGGCACACACAAGATAATACATGGGATTGAGACGAAACTATAAATGCTTTTAGGCGCAGATATGGATTCTGGCGAGATGATCGATTCTGATTCCTCAGAAGGTGAGAAATTCACTGAACATGGTTCCTTCACTATATATGGGTCATGGGAGACATTATCAATCACTAGGCATTTCAAATCAAGTTCCTTGCACTGTAATCCAGGGTCACATTTCGTCTCACTAATCGCGTCCGTTCGCGCACCTTCAAAACTCTGAAAAGACGATTCGATTGGATCAGTGTGAAGTGTCGTTCCGACTTGTGAGATATTTTCAACACGTTTTCTGGCGGCGATTCGTCTACGGAGATTCAGTCTGCTTCTCTTCCTATTCAGTTGACAGGAATCCATGGACGAAAGGGAGAGTGATTAGGAGTGAAAGGTATATCTGAGAAAAGTAGAAAAGGCAAGTCGGGACAAGGATAATGCAACACGTCGGTCCCCAACAGTTGGCTGAAGTGACTCACCACTGAAGACCTTAGGAGGACCTCCTAGAGAACCTCCCAGAACTCCCTGGCGGCCACGAGATTCTCCCTGGAACCACTCTGAGTCACACCCTTGACACCTATTCTTGTGTTTCCTAAATCGAGAAGTGTGGTAAGGAAAATAGATGGGATATGAGATGTGAATTTCCAATAAAAGTCTGTAATTTTTGACCAAGAAAATAGCCTGAGACACGAGATGCGGCGCACGAATATGTCACGGCACAATCCGGTGTGCAAGGTACGTCAACGCGATACTATATTGAATATAGTGTTCGAGGTCTTGCTCGTTGGTAGGTCTGGCGTTGAACTGACTAAAGTCCGAAGCGACGCTCGTCATTTGGAAAAGGTGGGTGAACCGAGTGGGGATGCAACGCGCGCAGCTCAGTGCCGTGTGGATGGTCTGCGCGCGCATCTCTGTTTCAGGGCCGACCATTATTATTCGCGAAAAGGAATCTTTTTCTTACAGCTATGAATTATAAATGATACTGAGTTTAAAACGAAATTTAAAAATTAGAGAATGGTGTACGCTCGCGTGCGACAATTTTAACTAGGGATGCTTTAAACTCTACTGGGTTAACCCTTTGCGGCACACATTATTCTAAGAAACAAATTTTACAGTCACACGCACCTTAGGGGGTTTTCGGGGTCGCTGATTACGAATCCGGAGTCAGATTTCCAAAATTCAAAATTTTAAAAATTTAACATTCAAAATTTCCAAAAATCTTAAATTCCGCCATCTTGGATTTTTTGAAATTGAATATTTTGAATTTACATTCAGATTCAGAGATGAAAATAAACACCTCAAGAACAGGGCTGAAAAAAATACACTTTTTATATTGGGTTTGTTCTGAGAAATACTGCATTTTAGAATTTTTTAAACAAAAAAATAGTGTTTATAACTTATATAACATTGCAGAATATTCTGAAAAATTTCTGAAAAATACTTTAAGGTGGACTCAACACAAAAAAAAAATTTCCGTTCGAATCTACAAGATAGATTAGTGGAAAATGAATTTCTCCGTGAAAAAGCACCAGTTTGGAATATTTTTGTTTGTATACATTATTTTTATAATGAAAAATTAATACCGGATAAAATTTTTTTCACATTCATTTATATCCTAGAGACTTATGAAAAATAAAAAACCCGGTACTTGTTCTTAAAAAAGTAGTTAAAAAAATGTAAAACCATGGCGAATACGAGGTACAATACGAGGTAGACCAAATCTCGCGAAGCAATCTGCTAAGAACATAATGTTACAAATATTATTTTTGATTTTTAAAGGATTTTATGAGGTTATTGTTTCCAAGAATTTTTATTTAGAGGTTTTAATGTATTTTAGGGAATTTCAGTTCTTTATTGAATTTTAAAGGATCTCACATGATTTTTATGATTCGTAAAAGATTTTATGAAATTGTAAAGGATTTCATGCGATTGTAATTGATTTTAAAGAATTTACAACATTTTTAAGTATTTTAAATGTTAAAGTATATAAAATCTTAAAGTTCCCCGTGGAATTTTGAAATATGGTATTTCAATTTTCAAAAGTTTTTGTGGAATTTTGAAGGATTGTAACATATTTAAAATAGACTTATTTTAGTTTACAAATTGGCTGGGCCCTTTTTAAAATATTTTTCCTTAATTGAATCTGGATCTGAAAAGAACAACAGAAGTTTAGTTTCCGTCTCCTTTCAGAAATGATCCTTTATATTCGTGAAAGAGACTCTTACCTGTTTACATGGGTATTGTTTTATAGAAATGGCCTTTGAAGCTGGTCTCTTCCTTCAGGTTCTGGTGATCATTTGGATAAGACTTTGATAATTGTTGAGTTGCATCTTGATGGTTCACAGCGGCCGGTGATGTATAATATTGAAAAGTGCAGGATCTGCGAGGTTTCCTTGTTGCATTTGATGGTTTTGAATCATAAAGTAATTTTATGTTTTCATCGTTGTCACCCTTCCTTCGAAGATCAGTATTGGAAGCGTGGGTAGACAAAAGGGTCCTCCCCTCATGGCACAGTGGGCCAGGAGAACCGGTTTTGTGGCCAAAATTCGATTTTTTAATTCGAAAAAATGAATTAAAGTACTGAATTCAGGACTAATTGAAGTACTATTGACGATAATTATATGTTGATTGATCAATTTTTGTTTCGATGATAAAGGCACAACGTATAAAATCTTAATACAATTCGTAGTATTAATGACGTTAGGGAAATACGATTTTTGATGTTAAGAAATTGATTTCTTACCTCCTACGTCGATTTATTTAATTCACAAAGGTGTTAAATTTGTAAGAAAACAGTTCAATTTGTAATTTTTAATTGCAGTCAAATACAATCACATTATTAGTAAATGAAAAACAAGAGTTTTCAGCAAAGCACCTTCTTCCGATTGTTTATAATCCGACATAACGCAGCATATTAAGTTCTGAAATATATGAATGTCTACCTTAGGATGTGCACTTGAGGTTAAGCGTGCCCATTTTTGCTCCTTTTAATTTGTGTCGCTGCTTATGTAGTGATGGCTTGTGACTGGTATTACCGAGTAATACCGAAAATTTACCAGTCATGACCGGAAAATATTTACCAAAGCGGTAAAAGTTAAATTATGTATAATAGAAATTATATTTTCGAAAAAAATGAAGTTTAACTAAAAATTTATATACTGCTTCAAGTTTTTAGACATTTTTATTGAATAAAATAATCTCTGTGAAGTAGAAAATATGGGAAATGTGGAGTTTTATGCAACTAGCAGACGACAGATGAAGTTTGAGTGCCGCTTGCCCACAAGTGTATGTTATTGTTTTCGGTCCAGTTTTTATACAGTTTATACTTAAAATATTACTAATCCAGGTACGTAATGTGTAAAAATGGAAAAATTATTTATATATTGATCTCGTATTTAATTTTTATAGTGTAATTTCTGACTACTATACTCATAATATTATATATAAGTATTTTATTCGAATTTTGTAGGTTATGGTTTTTCTGTACTCTAATATTGAAAAGTGTATAATAAGTATATTGTAGCAATTATTATAATTTCAAATAATGTAGACC
>UCOK01008788.1:0-23546 GCA_900474325.1 Synergus umbraculus | reverse complement strand
ATAATAATCCGTTCGCATCGTTGGCAGCTTCTAATAATTCGATAGAATTATTATTATTATTATTATATTATTAATAATTATTATGCCTCAGGTAGACAGCTGGCGTGCCGGTCCCCGACTGTGAACCGCCCCTCCCTAACGCGCCTTCATAAATGTTTCTATAACTTCGAAAATATTCGTCTGATTGACATAAAATTTTAAGTGTGTATGCTCAAATATATGTATATTCAGAAAATACAAAAAACAAAAAAACGATTTTTTGAAAATTACAAGTGTATGTAACCCCTTAAATAGTTTTCATAAAATCCTTGGTACCGTTTTAAAACGCTGTTTTGAGAAAAACACGTTTAAAACAATAAAAATGCAATAAAATAAATAAAAAAATAATTTTTTTACGTATTTTAAGACATGTTTTATCATACATAAAAATATTTATATCCATATCTTTCATGACATACTCATAAAAAATGTTGAAAAATAGCTCTTTTTTTAGCGTATAAAGTAAAATAACCCCTTATGACATTTTCATTCTCCATTTGTTTAAAGAAACTAATATAAAAATCACCCACGTGTTGTCTAAATTGTCGCCAATAAGATTCAATTCGCTGATTGTGTGTACTCTTTCCTTTTTAAAAACTTTTTACATCAGCGTGTTCATTTGTATGTTTGAATCTTAAAGCCATATGCAAATCTTGCATCATAATATTTTCTGTTCCGTGATCTGTTCTCAATAGCGTAGGAAAAAATTCTAATTTTTGGATGGTTTTCAAATAATAATGTGCAATAACTTCATAAAACTTTTTTAGAAAATCCATCAATGCAGCCATGCATAGCAAAACCAAATCTTTTTAGTTTATCATGGCCATCTGCATGCCACAAATAATTTGGGCCAGGGATTGTGTATTGCCTTCGCTTTAATCTATACCGACTGCGAGCTTCGACTCCTTATAGATCTACCTCTTTCAGAATCTTCATAACAGTTTTCTGTTTTACAGTTAATTTATATACCTTCCTAAATCTTTTCCACATTGCCCTGTATCCTAAATTGTAGCCACTTCCTTCTATTTCCAAAAGAATGCTAACAATAATTTCTTCTTTAGGACTTTCTTCTATATTTCATCTCTTTAAACCTTATTTCTTTAAAAACCTGTATAGTGATCTAATGGAAATTTTTACGTTGTATTTGTCCTTCAACAAATAAAGAATTGCTTCATAAAAATACTTTTGGATTTTGTTAAAAAGAGTTTAAGAATTCTCGTAAGATTTAAAGACATTTTTAATCAGGGATTTAAAGAGATTATAAAACATTTTTTAGAGACTTCAGGTAATTTTAGGAAATTTAAAGGGATTTTAATGACTTTTAAAAATTTGAAAAAGGTTTCAAAAAAGTGCATAAGTATTTAATGATTTTGATTCCTTATAGGGGAAGCTTTGTTTTGCGATACATTTTCTAATATTTTTAAAATCATTTAATTAAACTTTCCTCACGTGATAAATGTCTAATACAACCTTCTAATCAATTGTCCGTATTTTTCGACTATAACTTCTAAAATAATGAAAATTCAAAGTTTATGTAATTGAAAGAAAGATTCCTTGCGTCGAAACGAATCGAATGACCTGTATGGTTAATGAATTTTATAGAATTCAGAGCTAGTTTTAAAGAAATTTTACAGGATTTATGAGGGATTATAAGAGAACTTAAAATATTTAATATATTTCAAATAAACAAAAAAAAATTCAAGGGGTTGCAAAAGATTTTACGTGATTTTAAGGAAATACTAGGAATTTGAAAAAAATATTTTAAGAAATTTAACAAAACTTGATAGTATCAATAATTAACAATATTTAGATTGATTATTCGGAAAATTTTTCTCAAATTTAAAATAAACAAAAATAAATTCAATTACATTTACTGGCAATTCCCGCTGATTTAATCTAACCTCAAATTATAAAAATTTTTAAATTTTTAACTATTTTAATTAATTGATCTCTATTATTATATCAAACTTACCATGCACAGTAATTTAGACTTTAATTTATTCTTAATTTTGTCTGAAAACAGCGACTTTTAACAAATTTAATAAAATTCGACAACACACTCACGATACTGATGCGGATGAGTTCGAGCAATTTCTAATTTACACTCATGATACTGTTGTAGGTGAGGTCGCTTCGAGTACAACACACTGTAGTGTGCCCTCGTGTCAAAAGGGGGCAGTTAGGCGCTTCCGTACATTTTTGAGCACTTTGCATCCTCATTATGATAATGTTGCAAATAAATTAACGATATAATCATAATTTTCTTAAAATTCAATAAAATCCATTAATCATACAGGTCAATCGATTTGTTTTGACGTAAGGAATCTTTATTTTCTTTACATAAGCTTTAAATTTTCATTATTTGAGAAGTTACAGTCGAAAAATCAATTTTACAAAAATTCAAAATCTACATAAAAATTTTAAAATTCAATATTTTGAAAAATCCTTGGGCAAGTTTTGAGATATTGGTGGTGCCAATATACCCTCCAAATTTCATCAATTTATCTACAAATGACTTTAAGTTACTAGGGCGACAAAAAATGGAGACATCCATACACACACATCCACACACACATACAGCCGGACAATTGATTAGAATGTTGTATTAAACATTTATCACATAAGGAAAGTTTAATTAAACGATTCGAAAAATATTCGAAAATGTATCGAAAACAAAGCTTCCCCAATGAATAAGCAAATATGGAACAGTCACTACGTCCTGGATTAATTTTAAGCGGAATTTCGATAGCTTTTAACTTACTCGTAGGAAGAAATGTATTCTTTGACGTAATTAAATTTAAGAGAACTCAAACGGTATTTGAAAATAGATGGTTGCATATTTCTGATAGGCAGTGTTGTGACTATGGTCACGCCTCCCGTATTCTCCTAAAATAATTGCAAATAATAAATACTTTTTTTTAATGAAATTTTTGAACCGAAATTAAGGGGGTCGTCTCATGTGATGAGTAAAAAAATCGATTTTTTTTTAACAAATCGCTTCCTAAACACATCTAGAACGTTTGTGTGAAAGGATTTTTGGCAATTTTGATTCGTTAATAAGTGGAAAAGATTTTTACTTCATTTATACCTAAACTTTTTTTTTCCATGCCCAAACTTTTTTTTTTACGCTAATCGCTTCCTGAACACATCTAGATTGTGTCTGTGAAAGGATTTTTGGCAATTCGGATTCGTTACGAAGTGGAAAAGATTTTAATTTCATTCATACCCAAACTTTCAAACGCGTTTTTCTCAAAACGTCATTTTTCACATCGGTCAACACGATATCTCAAAAACTAATTGACCGATTGGACTCAAATTTTTATGATATACTCAGGACATCTATAGTTTCAGTGTAAACCAGAATTAGTTATATCTATATTTATTTTTTTTTTTTAATTCAAAAAATAAACAGAAAAAAATATGATGAAAATCGTGTTTTTATGTTTGATAGTTCACAAAAAGAAATATCCATATCGTTCATGATATTCTAAAAAAAATGTTCAAGAATAGCTCTTTTCTTCAGCTTATAAAGTAGAACAACCCCTTAAGAGGAAATTCGTCTGTTTCTCGCGATACTCCGCGAAGTTCGTCGTCAAAATCGGATTTTCCGTTTTTTATTATCCACGAATTTCCTAAATCCGGCCATCGTTCGTCGTTTTTTTGACCATGTCTGAAAAACGGTTTTTCCGATTTTTAATTTCCACGATTTTCCTGAATCCGGCTGTAATCCTGACAATTTTAACTCAATTCTGGTTCACGCTATAGGCACAGATCTACCAATTAAAACGGACGGTGATTTTTTAATTTCAGATCAATAGAACAGCTGGAATCGTGTTGACCAGCCACCAACTTTTTTTTGACACGGATGTCAATCCAGATGTCTACAGTCGAATTGACTGTACATTTTAACGTAAAAAAATTTATAATGACTGTTGTATAGTTCGTAAATATACCCCCAAAAAACCAGACAAATTGGCCTGTATTATTCTTCACAAAAAATTCATAAAAAAGTGTAAAAAAAACGTTTGTCACATGAGACAACCCCCTTAAATAGACAAGGATGAATTTGAATAGAAAAAAGTTAATCTGACACTGAAAAGAAGACATTGAAAGAAATAGATTTAGAAATAGGTTGGAATAGAAATTAAGGTATTGAAACACATAGGAATGAATTTTGATTTACAAGGAGATAGAAAATGATAGATGGGGATCGGCGAGAGTTTGAAGGGATAGAAAAGTGGGGATTAAAAGAGATAGGAGCGAATTTTGATTGAAAAGATGATAGAAAGGTATAGACTAGAATAGGTATGAGATAGAAAAGAATAGCGAAGTAGGGATTGAAAGAAATAGGAACGAATTGGGTTTGACAAGGAAATAGAAAGAGTAGACTGTAATAGTAAAGAGATAAATAGAGATAGAGAAGTGCGGATTCAAAAAAATAGAGCAAACATTGATTGAAAAAGAGATAGAAAGAGATAAACGGGGATCGAAAGGGATAGGCGTGGATGTAGATAAGAAAGAAATAAAAAGAAATAGAAAAGAGGAGATTCAAAAAGATAGGCGTGGTTGTGGTTTAATATAGTGATAGAAAGAGATAGGCGAGAATGGACAAAATAAATAATCAGTGCAGTGCATAAATAATCTTTATCCCATTCTATCTTATGGATAGAAAGAGATAGAAAGGGATAGGATTTTTATCTCGTTACTTGCAGCAGGGCTATCTCTTATCGATTTTTACGGATTTCTAAATCCGTTTATCCAACGCCCTTAATGAAAGATAAATTATGGATCTGATGGACCCAGGTACAAGGCCGAACCCCAAAAATTTGATATATCAAGAAAGGTCATTCTTCAGCAATCAAGCTGTGATATTAAATGAAAAACATCCAAATAACATAGAGTTTAGGTCTACTGAACGCAATGGTAGGCATTTTATTCATTTAGGGCCGATTCCACCAACTGTGATTAAATTTTAATCCTTGATTAACTTAAGTTAATCAATAATTTACGTTACACCAACTTTTAAACCACGATTAAGAAAGCCTAATCACCGTTTAACGGTGTTGGAGCATTTTCAAACCACTAAACTAGCTGTAAAGTTGTATCAACTTTTGTACTCATTCAATGAGCACTTTGCTTCCTGTAAGCAAATATGATTTGCTTCCTCATAGAGGAAGCATTAAGTATTCTTTACATCAGCATTAAATTTTGATTACTTGAGAAGTTTTAATTAAAAAATTCATTTTCGAAAATTACAATAAAGCATAACTTTCTTATTTCTTTATAAAATGCATTAATCTTTTAGTCGAATCGATTCGTCTAGACACAAAGAATCTTCATTTTCTTTACATCAGCTTTAAATTTTAATTATTTCAGAAATTATAATCGAAAAATTACTTTCTTAAAAATACAATTAACCATAACTTTCTTATTTCTTAATTAAATGCATTCATCATACAGGTTACTCGATTCGTCTCGACATAAAGAATATTCATTTTCCTTACGTCAACTCAAAATTTTGATTATTTGAAAACAGAGCGAAAAATTAACTTTCAAAATTATAAATAAACATTACTTTCTTATTTTTTAATGAAATGCATTAATCATATAGGTCAATCGATTCGCCTCGATGAAAGGAATCTTAATTTCCCTTACATCAGTTTTAAATTTTCAATATTTGAGAAGTTATAGTGGAAAAATGAATTTTACGAAAATTATAAAAGTACATAAAACTTTTAAAATTAAATATTTTGTGAAACCCTTATAAGAAATTCAACTAGGTATATAGTGGAATGCGAGTGAGCAGTACTTACATTTTGCCAAGTCCCTGCCCAAGCAAAAAAGGCACGAAACTTCACTTCAAGGGTTCTTCACTCACGCAGAAAAATTTTGCAAATTTCGCTATGCACTGCAAAACCCGAGCACTTATGAAAATCGTGTAGAAAAATAAGTTTGATAAATCGCGTACAAAGTTGTTAGACCTGTCAGCTGTTTCACAGCGACGCCAAGTGATCATACTTCGAGTGCAGTTTGTAGTAATCGTCAATTGGCGTCGCTGCGGAACAGCTGACAGGTCTAGTAACTAGTCAAGTAACTAGTACAGATCTAGTACGCGATTTATCAAACTTATTTTTCTACACGATTTTCGTAAGTGCTCGGGTTTTGCAGTGCATTACTTGGACAGGGACTTGGTAAAATGTAAGTACTGCTCCCCTTCATTAAATGCCATGCAGATCCATACAGATCCATATAGAATTTCTGTATGTCCCTATCGGTTTCTGTTGGTAAAAAAAATATTTTTTTGTTTTTATTATCGAAACGTTTATTATCTTCGTTTATGTTATGTTTATAATAAACAATAACATTCAATAACATTTCCATCTCAGTTAATAGCTCAAGTTCCATCTAATTTTAACATCGCATCGAAAGCAAGACTAGGAGCAGTAAAATAATGCAAAGGATCTAAATTATATGTATTGTAACAAAAAGCGCATATAAAATTTTTCAAAAATATCTGACAGTAACAAAACAAATTCGGTTTTTAAATATAAATCAGAATATTCACTTAATGTTTTTATTTAAAAAATATCTTCATTATTTAAGAGGTTCTATAAAATTTATCTTTTGCTGATAATTGTTTTACCTCCAGTTTTTTCCAAATATATTTCCTTAAAAAATTTTTCCAAAAATGAACTTCGAAAACAGTGCTCTACATAGATGTTATCCCTTCATTATTTAACCTTCAACTTACTTTCTTTTTCTAATTTTAGATTTTAATCAATTATCTGGCGCTCGTTGATTAAATTAATTTAAATTAGAATCGTACGGCATATCAAATTTACTCTTGAAATAGTTTATTTAAAAGATTATTTGAGTGCGTTGTAACAAAATAAGAAGCAGTTGATAAATGAAAATATACTAATTTACACTCCTTGTATCTAAACAATCATGTATTATGATTTATGATCAAATAGCATTTCTTTTGGACGGGCACACATTTAAAATGGAATCACTTATAGGTATAATATGAAATAAATGATTCATCAATTGCAATATATAATTAAATTTCCTTGTACGTATTCAGCAAGCAATACATTTTTAACTTTGAAATTCAATACATTTATTGACCAGGTCCAGATAAAGATTTGTCCATGAACTTCTTCTTAGCAAAACAAAGCCACCATTTACTTGGCTTTCCATCAGTTCCATATACTTTTTTAATAAGACGTTGAGAAGCTTCTTGTCTAACCTGTTGTAAATATTGTCTCATCAACTCTGAAACAAGTGAAAGGTATTCCAGATTATGAATAAAAAATATTTTTTTTATTTTAAAAAGAAACCATCTTTCCCTAACATTCAGGTACTTTAAAGTATGTGATAAAAAGATAAAAAGATTGAATATTATTTATTATTAATAACTCTTAGAAATCAACTATTTTTTTCTTTTCTAGTACAAGATCCGAAATTTGCAAGGATGATCGCAGTAATTCATCATCATTTCATTTTTATCATATGTATTATATGAAAAAATGAATCACTACGTTTAGTGACAATTATACAATACATTTATATTAATAAAATCATTTAAGGGGTTACACCACCCTGACGCGTGGGAAAATATGTATAACAATAAGCATTTTTTTTGACGCAGTCATAAATTATTTAAAATAATTGTTATTATACATATATATAATACATAGTACTTTTATGTATAATTTGAATCAATGACAAATTTAAAAAAATAAAAAATGGCGGAGATATGAGCCAATGAGTAGAACCCTTTTTTGAAAATACTTGTTGATGGTGTACCTAGTTTCTGGATCAGGCATTGTCTCAGAGAAAAAAATTTTTTTGCTTATTTAGAAAGGTAATCGCTATCGTGTGACATAGGGAAAAAAATTAACAAAAAATGTTTGTAGAAATGACAGCTGTTTAAAAAAAAATTTCTAAATTTTATAGAAATTTTCAGTTTAAAAAATTTATAACTCATGAAAATGGCACCCAATCAAAAAAATCCTACGTCACACGATAGGTAATAGTATACAGAACATGTGTTTAAAATTTTAACAAAATCGGTTGAGTAGATTTTGAGATATCATGTACACCAGTTTGAAAAAAGTAGTTTTTCTTTCGACGCGAAAGAAAAAACAGTACGGCGCGAATGAGACCAAATCGCGAAAAGCTGGCTGGAACTGTTGATAAAATGGTCAAAATTCTGTTACTCATTGGTTTTTGGGGTCACTGATGAAAAAACCGGTGTCAAAAATTTCAAAAACAAAATGGCGGATCCAATATGGGTGCACTGTAGGTCCGAACGGAACCTGAGTTTCAGTGACGCGCTCAGTTCTAATTGTTGTAATTTCGGAAATAGTTTGAATTTTGAAATGATCGAATGCTTAAAATATTCTTAAAAGTATAAACAATTTATTTAAATAAAAAAATAAAACTCGATGTTTTGAAAATCTCATGGTGGTGTAACCCCTTAAATTAGTCAAGAATCGAATTAATCTTTAAAATCGTAGATTATCTTTTTTTTTGCAATTCAAATGATTCCCGCCAAACTATGTATCGTTGAGCGAGGTCAGTACAGTAAATGACGACAATGGCTTGAAGGTGCAGTACTATCATAGTACTGCGGCGTAAAACCTTAACTCATGAGAGTGAAAGAGACAAACAGATTTGCCTATCTCTGTCACTCTCATGAGTTTCTACTTTACGACGACGTTTTCTGCCAACATGGGACGTTAACTTCTATTGAATTTTTTAATTCAATTTTCTACCATTTTACAAACAAGGTGGCTGTTAATTCTATTCAGAAAATATTAATTCTATAAATGAGAATTTTAAAAAAATAACAAAGGCCATAGCTGGGTAAGCATGGTTGAGCGGCCTTGGTGAGATATTTGGATAATATTTTGGTGGTAAGTTTCTGCCATTATAAGACTAATTTAATATCAACTTCGAAAAAAATATTTTACAAAAGTTATAACATTTTTTTGAAAAATCAAAAATTAAATTTTCTCGAAAATGGCACTCGAAAATTCTCATGGTTCAAATATATATTATACAATGTATCACACCGGTTCTAAAAAAAAATCGAGAGCCAATTGTAACAATTAAAAAAAAACAAAAAAAATTTTCGAAACAACATATATAACAACATAATAAGATTAATAAGCATCTACAATATTAAAGCAGAGATATGCGCTTTTTTCTGAAGAGAGCACAAATCATTAACACAAGACTAGTTGGATGAACAATTAATGTTTAAGTACACGAGTATAGAATTACGTTATTTAAGTACAGAGAGTACATAAACAATGCACACAAATCAATATGTCCAAGTGGAAATAGACGTATCCAATTTTGTTAAAAGTTGAAGAATTTTGAGTAAAGTGATGAGTACAGCCAAAACTAAATAGTCAGGACAATTACCCTCAAATTCAATCTATAGAAAACGCTTCCATTAGGTGAAAAGTAGTGATATAATAGATTGACATGATTGACACAATGTGCATATTGCGTTCATAGTACACATTTGTTGTATGTGGCATTTATGTATAATACGTGTACGGTGTATGTAAAAGCAGACAAAAAAGATAGAAAATATAAGATGTCAATTAATATCTTTGCGAAAGCATATCTATCATTTCAAATTATTCTCATTTGAGAGAATAATGAGTTAAAATTAAGAAGACCCTTCGTTTCAATGGAGTAGCATACTTTATAGGGGACAAAAAAACATTTTTTTTTTTTTACTATGAACTAAAATTGGGACATTCTTCAAAAAAAAATATATGTTGTTACTGAGGGTGTAAGTGTTTTACAGAAAAAAACTGAAAATTTTTTTTCTACTTTTCTAATTGTTAGAATTGGCTCTCGATTTTTTTAGAGCCGCTGTGATACATTGTATAATATATATTTGAACCATGAGAATTTTCGAGTGCCATTTTCGAGAAAATTGAATTTTTTATTTTTCAAAAAAATGTTATAACTTTTGTAAAAAATTTTTTTCGAAGTTGATACTTGGGGTAAATTAGTCTTATAATGGTAGAAACTTACCACCAAAATATTAGCCAAATATCTCACCAAGGCCGCTCAACCATGCTTACCCAGCTGTCACGTCCCCGCGACGTAATATTAATTATCTCTATGTATTCATAATCTCTAATTGTAATCTATATATTAGAAACCAGCATTTAGACTATCACCTGTCTATCAAGCTACCCTTTTCTTTAAGACAAATCAATGTATCCGGCATCTATTAAAACTTGACTTCTGACCTCAACACAAACCCTACGTGTAAAAGTGACATTCTACGAAAACACTTGCGTAATATGAAATCTATTTTAAGATAAACTAAAATATCGTTCAGTTTTATCATGCGAAGACCTGTCATTTTTCGCCATAAAGATGTCAATGTCATTCCCCATAAAAACGAATCATTCGTTTATCTGAACTCTTAAGAAAGCCAATGCACTTGCACTTCCACGGTCGTAAATTAGAATGCCACTTGACCTTATTTAGAAATTCCCTAAAAGGGGGACCAATCAACGCAAAGGGGTGTTACTCTCACGCAAGAAGAATCTAGGAATCATGTGTTTTGCCAAATTATGCACGTGCCCTTAATGCATCGCGGACATCGCGGCAGTTTGTTCCGGAATCTTCACCTAGTGTCATCTTGAATATAGAAGTTTCTTCAATCTTAAATTCTGTGCGGAAATGATCCTCTGAACCCAGTATAAGTTGCCCTAAAGAACTTAGCCGAATTTTGAAATGAACGACCCCAGTGGTACCAGACTTGGAGTCGGGAATCACTTAAGATAACCAGAGTTGTCAACGGTTCAACGCCATCAATTTTAAACCTAATTGGGTAAGCAAGATTATTTCTTTTACGCCTTATCGATCTTATCTGTTAGAGGACCAGAGACTCATGTTTCTGTTTTCTTTTCCAGATGCGGATCGAAATGATTTTCTAAAAGGGTGCTGTCATATTGAAAACCAATAAATAAATAGTTTGTAATTTATAAATTCTGAGAGTGTTCTTCAAATCTGCGGTTATCCTCATCGCGGTATAGAGAATCCTTTTTCCCTATCCAAAACGAGGAAGAACCACCTTTGCCTATTTCTCCTATATCTTAAAGTTTAGGGATATGTTGCGAATTCAAGACGTAACACAGCTATAGCCTTTTTCTCGAAAGCAATTTTTTGGTCCTTAAAAAACCTTGAATTAAATCAATAAGTGAGACTTTAAACTTATTAAAATATTTCTTTCTCTTTTTTTCACACTATAGAGACTAGGTACAAAGATTTTTAATATTTAGCAGAAGAGGTAAAGAGAGTTTTCCCTACTGAAGATATTAAGTATTATTACGTACCACCTGTCCCAAAAGCTAAATCTCCGATTAAGGAAGTTGAAGTCATTAGATACCGTTACTGATCATGAGAATCATGAAGAGTGTGAGCAGCTTATGGATTGTGAGATTTTGGAAATAACTACTTCTTTTTTTCAACTTCAATTGAGCAAAGTATTAACTGGTTAAAAAATAATCGCGGGCCATTGGATCTTGTTCTTCAACACTGGAAATTGACATCTAATTTTCGTTCTGAAAATTTAAAAACTACTTCTGCTACGAAAATCTCTGATGTATACGAAAAGTGGCCCATTTGAAAACATCCGAAAGCTTATACATTGATTGAAGATAATTTTGTAAATTTTAAGTTTAGTGAAGAACCCATTCAGTATGAAGCTATTGAAAAGTGGCCTGATTTTTATGATGCTATTACAAAATTATGTTCACTTGATCCTATTATAAAAAGATCATTAGTAATGTAACACTTTTTCCTTATTGGTCAGATGAAAGTGATCACGCGGCGTATATTGAATATGGCGCGTGACGCGGGAAATCTTAAATCTTAAATAAATATTGTAGCAAATGTGCGCGCGGAGCGCGCGTTTAATCTCGTAAGAAGAAAAAGGAAGAGCATCGCGTAAAACATTTGCTGAACTTGCTGAAGACGGCAGAGAATGATGGTAAAATTAATTTGTTGTTTTAAAGCACATAAGATAATATTAAATATGCTCATAGCTTATGAGATTGTTTTTTTTTTCATGTATTTAGATGGAAAAATTATAACACAACTTTGCCTTTTATCGTATTTGGTTGCTCCTAAAGGAAGGATACGTCGAACAAAAAAATCTCATTGGAAGTTCAGTATGTCGGAAGTCAGCATTCTGAAGTCAGTCGAACATTAATACTAATAATTAATTAGCTACAAGTAATATTCTTTGTTATAATGGACTATTTCCTTAAGGGAATGTGATACTTTACCATAAGAGCAAATTAGTTATACCAATTATACATTCATAATAATAAATACTTTTAGCTAATAAGAGTCAGTAATAATTATTATTATTATTATGAATGTATAATTGGTATAACTGATTTGCTCTTATGGTAAAGTATCACATTCCCTTAATTGCTATATTTTTTCCTCAAATTAACTACGAAGTTTTGAATTGTTGCAAAAGATTAGTTCAAACGTAACATTTTAGAAATCTTTTAAATTATGTAATTTTGCGTCACAAATAATTGAATTTTTAAATCCTTCTTAGAACTGTTTAATGTTTAAAAGATTAAATAAAAATTTTTCCTTGTTTAATGGTTTCCAATTTTAAATTTGATAATTGTCCTTCTGATATAATGTTACACAATTTAAAGAGCTTAAAGTTAATAAATGTATCATAATAATTGGAATTGAAAATTAAAATTGAAGCTCCTACCATAATTGCACTTATCAAAATAGAGATATCTGATTTTTAATTATATTATATTTCGTAGTACAGATTTTATTTATTCTTGGCTAAATGTATTAGTAGCATGTTTTCTAATGTGCTATTATTTATTTTCTCTAGACTATTGTTGCCATTAATGATATCTAGGATGACTACAAAAAACAAATGCATGAGGAAGGTTTGACTGTTCAGCCTCATATTCTCGACGTTGGACCGGAAGTAAATACACTAGAAAAAATGTATGTTGGTTGTCGATCAAACCAAGTATGAAATAGAATCAGCAAAGCAAACAATTTACATTTACTTCAAGGCTTTCCACGTATTTCACACGGAGTATCTTCGTCCCGGTGAACACATTTGGCTTTTTCTTCAAAAAGCTCTACAAATTCTCTACCAAGGCCGATAAAATTAAGCAGACGTTATTGAAATTGTAGACAATATTAAATTTTAAGTTGTCCGTTATCTGCCTCACATAATAAGCGGTTTCTTCTTTAGACAAAATTTTCATAAACTTTTAATAAAAACTGTAAAGATGTACTACTGTCCCTCTTGCTATGCATCCTGTACGACAGAAGAGATATTCATGAATCACTGGAAATGCAGGCACTCTGACGTAAACTCAAAGAGTTGTAAACAATCAGGATGTTGCCGAGTTTTCTCAGATGTATATGCTTTTAAGAAACATTTATCGCGTGTTTATATTACGGATAGAGTTAATCAAAATGAAAAAAGAAATGAAAATAGTATAATAAAAAATAATTCCGAAAATAATTCTGATGTGCCAGCTTTATCTTGTAACGGAGAGGAGGATGGAGCGCCTGAGCATAGGCCACCTGAGCTACAATTGCCGGCAGGCTAGAGAGCAATCAAATATCGATCGAATAATGATTTGGCTGAATTGCGCTAGGTTCGCAGAACCCCTACTTCTCGCGAACTACTTGGTTTCGCGAGAGAATAAAAGACGAGTATTCGATCTGAGCCGGCACTCATTTACGAGTCGCTTTAGAACGACTCGGTTTTGCTGGCTAATAGCCAGCTTCCTGAGAATTCATCACGGAGCCCCACTTCTTCACCTGACGTCAGGGAAAGCGACTTCTGGAGCCAAGCTGAGATTTCGAGAGCCAAGCAGCGACCTCTACCGCTTAGCAGAGATTATCTTCGGAGAGTCAAGCTGTACGCCTTCAGAGTTTCTACAGCATCTCTTCAGTTCGGCATTAAAAAACTGCCAGGTAGTATGCAATAGGGAAACTATGTACGCTGCTCCAGGCTGTGGCTTTCCTATTTAAATGCATATTTATTCACTTGCCATTTTGCTGTAACACGATTACTAAAAACGTCAAGTTCTTGTGTACGCTATACCAGGCTACGGGAACTTGACATACTCCGCGCATTCTAAAAGGGTTACATTATCTCGTCACACTTAGTATTTTTGCTAAGTACAGCGTGCACAAAAACTTCTTGTGCACGCTGTACCAGGTATACGGGAACTTGACAAACTTCTCGCGTCATCAGGGTTTAACCAATTCGGCGCGCTCAGTATTTAGGCCAAGTTCTTACGTACGCTGTACCAGGCTGTGGGAACTTGGCAGGGTGAAGAAAGACTTTGTAACGTAGAGGGGTAAAATTACCAGAAATCTTCTCTGTACGGGTAACTTTACCGGGTTACGTCATAACGCGAGTACCTTTGCTTATTTTATAACTTCCCTGGGTAACTTCTCGCCAAATATGACCGTAATCTAACCAAAACGTTTTGATCCAATTTAAAATCACACTCCGGCGGCAGTTGAGCGAAATAAGAATATTTTCAAAGTATTGTCGTTCGTTGCAAGTCTGTGGTTTCGTTTTTTTTTTTCACGCGGTTCATGATAATTTTAATTAGTTTGCGCGATTCGTGATAATCACTTAGTTAAATTTGCGTTGCTCTCTCTTGTAAAGGGTAACAGCTGAGCAGTTAGGTTTTTTTGTAGAGCATAAAGGTTTTTTAACCACGTTGGTGTACGCTCAATTAGGGACAAGAAAGGGCGGAAGTTGTTGAGGTTCGCGTAGCGAGTTATGTAATTTCGGGTTTTCTTTGAGGCATATCTCAGTTTCAAACTTTCAAGTATTTGTACTTAAACTTGGGAGATATTTATCATTCTCACGGTTTGCGATGAACTTATTTTAAAATTATATCGAGCCTTACAAACCACAATCTTAGTATTGTATCGAGTCTTTTCCGCACCCGTGAAGCGATACTATACTCCAATTTCTATTTTGATTTTTGAATAAACTTGTTCTTTTTTGTTGTTAAATCGAGTGCGTATTTACTTGCCTCCCTCAGGAACCGTCCCACTCCCTCGATTCTAGCCTGAGAGGGCATAAGGTCTTAATACTCTAAGATTTAATAAGAGCGTCTATTCACACAACAAGACCCAGTCATCGGTGGAATCGTTACAATCTAATCTTTTTCCTTAATTTTTTAAAGGGCTATGCTAGTTTCTCGGACGAAAAAAACAGCAATTTTTGAAGATTTAAAAAAAAAACTACACGAACACGAACAAGGCGAACCGCAAAGGTCTTTTAAAAATAGTTGAAATACGTGTGACGGTGTCGGCCATGCCAGGATACTCGAGAAAAAAAAATTTTTTTGAGTGAACTACATGACTTTCTTTAGAGGATGGGCCTCTAGCGTTTGAAAATATTAAAAATTATAAAAATGGTGTAGTTTTGAAAAAAATTTTCAAATTTTGCTTAAATAAACACTCGTTTTTTGTTTATAAAAGTTGTAATTTTTTATATAACAAAAAGTGGATCTATTCTCGGTAGAAACATATAATAAAGACTGTGAAAAAATTTGAAGTCGATGGGATGATTAGTTTTCGAGCTACACCGTCACGAAATTTTAAAAATACATTTTTGAGAAAAACGCATTTAAAGTTCGCCGTCGAACTCTCTGTTGTGTGTTGATTTGCGGTAAATTTTCTCTTCCTATTGCGCGATTTGATGATCTTTTTCGCTCTGGAACCTTTTTTATGGTTGTACACGGAGAGAAAAATCTAGCCATTAGTGCGTGAACAAATGTCATGCTTTAATAGCAAGGCATTTCTCTTGTAATATATTCATGAATGCATCCATTAATCGCACGATGCAACTGTACGGAAAATAAGCACAGGTCACGGACTTTTGCCGTGAGTCTCCTTGCGATTTGCAAATGTTTTTTTTGGTTTTCTAGCCCGCAATTATAGTGCCGCTCGCAGTTCTCCGCCCCGCTTCTTAGCGCTAATGACGAGTCTTGTAAACACGCGAGGCGTATAAAGACGTACAACCCGTGATGCACACGATACATTATGCAACAACTGTCGTTATTGGCTTTTGAAGCAATTGAGAATTCAGCGGGGTAGGGTTGAGAGATGGGGGGGGGCACGGGGTTCTGGGCGCAGCCCTGGTGGGGGTGCAAAGGGCGTAGTCCCCACCGGGGGGTTCGGGCCCACCGACTTAAAAAAACTACTGTAAAAAGAAAGAAGAAAAGGAGGAGCACGTTTTGATATTAAATATAAAAAGTAGGGTTAGAAAATGGCACTTGGGACTCGAAGAGTAGGATATACAGATGGCAGCACTTATAAAGCATGGAGAGTTCCATGCTTTATAACCCTGATTTCAGGGAAATAAAGTGTACCCCCACCACCGACTTCATTCAACGGTCTGTAAATGGTAACTTTCAACTCGCAAAATAGGTGGCGTAAAGTGCCCATAACGCGTATGTGTTGCATAAAAACTATTAGAGATATCGATTTAAAATTTTGGGTACATATTTTTATGATGATTAGCTATAGAAAAGTGCCAAAAAATCGATTTTTTGAAAATTAGAAACTAGCAAAACCCCTTAATACTCTGCCCAATATTTCCAGTGCACCAAGCGAAGTTCCCACTATCACGTCAATGCAGTTTGCTGCATATTTGAGTAAAAGTGTGGCACTTTTTGTAGCAAAATTATATGTTAACCCATCTGTATACCGGTCACTTGTTACGGAAATCGTAAATGATATGAAAGATATTACTAGTCACATCGAAACATTAAAATCAATGTGCACTGAAAATGTAGTAACACAACCAACCGAGTTAAGGGCATGTGTGACTTACTATATGAGCAAGTTTTTAAACCCGGTTTATTTTCTACAATTTTTATATTTTCAAAAAAAATTATAGTCAAAATCCGTCAAGAACGTGAACACGGACGGATGTTGACTAAAATTTTTTAAAAAATGTAAAAATTGTAAAAAAAAAACCGGGTTTAAAAACTTGCTCATATGGTAAGTAACACATGCCCTTAAATGCAAATAAACGGCAAACGAGATATATAAACCACGATTTTTCTTATGTACCATTAAAAAAAATCTTGAAACAGTTCTTGGAATTACCCTCGGTATATCAAACTATTTTATCATATATCGAGCAAGCTGAGAACAGCAATGAAATCATTTCTATGGTGCAAAGAGAATTGTGGAAATCTATACAACAAAAAATTTTGGGAATCCTTTGATTTTTTACTTCGACGATTCGTCTCCCAGACGAATATGAAAGTCAGTTGGAAAACATATTTCTCGCCCAATTTCACAACACAGTAGACTACGACAACTGTGACAATGAAGAAATATTTTTGAAATTAATTGAAAAACTAACGGAACTAGAAACTGTCGATATAACGATAAATGTGAATGGAACACAGAGACAAGTAAAATTTGCAATATTTATTATGGCAGGGGATAGCTTAACAATCCATAGCACTTTCAGATATTATAAAAGTTTTAACGCTAATTTTAATTGTAGAGCGTGTATCCTATTAGAAAAAAGTTATGGCCTGAAATCTCGAATTGAACAAAGTCGAAAAGTCTCGAATTTGTCTCGAAAAGTATCGAAATAAGAAAAAAAGCATTAAGCATATTGAATATAGAAATAAACATAGAACATAGAAACGATAGTGCGACGACGGCCGCGTAGCGGCCGGCAGTGGCACTAGTAGCAGATAAAAAATGCGACAAAGTCAAGTTCGTGAAGATTCTCGTTTTTTGCGCACAAAGGAAAATTACGCTACTGATGTGAAAACACTTGCAAGAGGTATTCGAGAGGAATGTGTTTTTAATAAAACACCCAGTTTTCATGTCACAAGAAATATAGCTTTCGATCCTGACCAGGATATTCTAGCAGGGGTTCTTCGTTACGAAACTGCAGAAGTTCTTTATAATTTTAATAAAGAAAGCAGATTTTTCTCTCTAGAAACTTTAAACAATAAGATTCGCTTTTTTGATTATGGTGTGCAAAACGATATGAATTTCAAATAATGTACGCAGTTTCGGCAATGATGACATTCATCATATATCTTCCGTTAATGATTGGGCTTCATGTTCCACTAAGAAATAAGCTTTGAAAACTCTTGTTACTGATTCAAAAAATTGTTCAAATCGTGTTTACATCCAAATTTGTTGAAAAAGATCTCCAAAGTTTGGAACTTCTTAAAGCACAGCATCATTTATTGCACAAAAATTTCTTCAAAAATCTTAAGCCGAAACACCATTATTTAATCCATTATCCGAACGTAATGCATCAAATTGGCCCAATGAAATCCGCTGCCACACGAAAATTCGAATCGAAACATACAGAAAATAAAAATTATACATCAGTTAATAGATCTCGCGTCAATCCTCCGTATTTTTTGGCATTAAAACACCAAGTCATTCAAAATTACCAGTTTCTTCAAAACAAAGGTTTCCCAAAACGTGTCAGTTACGGTGTGATTGTGTGTACAGGAATAAAAAAAATTGAAAATTATAATAATTTGAAACATCTATTTGTGAACGAAAACACAGAAAACTGGATTTCCACTACTTGGGTTGAAAATTTCGGAAAAATTGAACACACTTTTGTCAATGAGAAAGAAGAGGTTTTCTTTACTTGTAAAGAAATGAAAACTTTGAATTTCGTGGAGCATATTCAAGCCTTCGAAATTCTTGAAATAAATAACTGGGGATTTATGTCACATAAGTCATTAATATCTTAAAAAACGCTTGATATACACAAACTTTCTAATAAACGCTACGTTTGTGCGATTCCCATGTAATGGTACAAAGAAAGAAGAGAGAAGAGCAGACTGTTTAAATTCTCTTATTCAGGATTGATTAGATTGATTTATTTTTAATTATTATGTTACATATAATAGATCAAAATGAATGATATGTCTTAAAATTGTAAATATTTATTCGAAATGGAGATACAAGGCGAAACGCAAAGGTCCTTTAAAAAAAGTTTAAATACGGGTGACGGTGTCGACCATGCCAGTTGCTCGAAAAAAAAATTTTTTTTAGTAAACTACATGAGTTTCTTTAGAGGATGGACCTCTAGCTTTTAAAAATATTAAAAATTATAAAAATGGCGTAGTTTGGAAAAAAATTTCAAATTTTGCTTAAAAGAACGCTTGTTTTTTGTTTATAAAAGTTGTAATTTTTTATATAACAAAAAGTAATAAGGTCCATCCTCTGTAGAAACATAAATAAAGACTGTGTAAAAATTTGAACTCGATTGAATGATTAGTTTTCGACTTTTGGTGAATTTGATGTACAGGAGTTTGGTCTCCTTATGTCTATTCTCCATGGTTTCATATATAAGGAACTTCAAACTCTAAACTTTCGCATGAAATGCGAGGCGACAAATGCGATAGCGACTTTTAGAATGTTATATTTAGAATTAAGTGAAAACAATCGTGCGGTTTCAGACTGGGTTTTTAAGGTCAATCAAATTGTACTTAGTTATAATAGAACAATTTTATAAGATAAATTAGTACAACCTAGTTTCAAAAAAAAACTAAAAGAAAAAGAGTTTAATTATAGGATAAACAGAAATTCTTGTTTACATATTCATATTTCATTTTTTGAACATTTAAAATATCCATTTAGTTCATTATCTAACTTTCATTGAATTTGAAAATAGAGACTTTTACGTTAATGCAACGTACTAAAGATTGCATACTTCATACCTTGAAAACAGAAGTATCTTGCTTTAGAATCAATGTAGGAATTTTCGCAAATATAAGACAACGTTTTACTAATTTTGTAATTAATTTTTGTAATTTCAACTCTATCATACTTTATTATCGAATTCGTGGTATCAAACTTTTATTCAATAATGATCCGTTATTAAATAAATACGATATAACATTGATTAAATGAAATATGTTATAGCATTAAGTAGCTTTTCTATTAAAGCAAAAAAATTCTGCTCAGCCCTGACCGACAGCTCGGTTTAAAGCCGAAAACCTTATGCCACAATATACTTTCACTTGGAACTAATCCACTGGCGGTGCTGCTGCACTTCGGATCGGTTTTTACATTGTCGCTTATGAGATAATGATGTAAATATTTAAAAAACAATTATTTGACTATCACAAATCGTGAAAAACGGTTTTAAGTTTACCGAAACATAATTATTTTTTTTAGTAAAAAAAACATATATATAAAAAAAATACCATATAGACCATATATAATGCATTTAAATTTCAAAAACTGATATTAATAACACAGGCACACAAAAAAAAGAGGTCTGTACGAAGAACCGGACCTATATATTCGTATGTATTTTGACGCGCTAAATCCGAATCCGGAGTCCGTTTTGCTCCATGACGTCAAATTTAATGGCATTTGAAGGTCAAATCGGCAAAAAAGTCTATTGACAGAAGGTGACTATCATTTCTATAGTTTTGACGGACGCTGAATCCTATCTGGAATCCGTTTGATTCCATGTGACGGGAAAGTCATTGTAGTTATAAAGAACTCCATGTTTCTGTGAACGTCAAGGTGGGATTCCTTGACGAATCAATTTGAAGTGCCGGGTATGGTAGGTTCCTTATCGACTTGCAGCGAAGGCTTGTGCTCGAGCGGTAGCGACTGCACAACTTTACCGACTCTGCGTGGTCGAGAACAGATGTGAGGAGCTCACTCTTGTGTATTTGATTGTCGACAATAATTGTAATTCCGAGCGAACTCTGTGTGATTGGATTGAGTGTGGATTTCGTCGTATTTGAGACGTTTATATTGTCGTATTGGTTATTTGTCGCTTATGTAAGTACCTATCGTCTAAATAAATATGTATTTGGAACTAACTAGTCGCTTTAGCTACAATTATTTTGGGTTTACTCAAGTCCCACGCCTTATTTTACTTTGTTTTTGTTAGTAGTTTTTAGTCTTAGTCTCTCTCTTTCTAGTATCTCTTCTTGCTCTAGAATATACAGTCGAGTTAGCTTGTCGCTTTAATAATATTTTACCTCGCTAGTCAGGTTATTAAGATTAGCTGGCGCCCAACTTATTTTGTCATTTTCTATTGTTTTTTGTTTCTCTGGGCCCCGGCATGCTCTGACCCAGCCCGCGTCGGGTGATAGGAATAATATCATAGCTTAAATAAAACTATTCCTTCTCATCTATCTTGTCTGCATCAAGATCAATTCAAGGTGAAATTTTCAAAATGTGAAAAAAGTGAATGTTTGACTTGATAGTTTGAATGACGATAGCAAAAATACGAAAATGTGTCTTCGTGGAACTTGATTACAGTTTTCATACGTTTTGAAGGTCGCTGAATTTAATTCGAGGTCTATTTGACCCCAGCACGTCAGGTTCAAGGATTTATTTCAAGCTCTTATTTCAACAGCCAATAATATGGTCCGAACCATCATGTCAAGCAGACTGTTATATCTGTATGATGAATACGTTTGGCTTTAACATAACTAGTATGCTAACATAGCTTCAGCCGAAGAACCAGTAAAAATAGACTATTCAGTCACGCTCGAGGAGAGGGAAATTAGTGGAAGCTTACAATTAGATGACAGTGAAGAAGATGAATATTTACCTGATAATATCAAGCATGAGACCCCAAAAACGTTCAACCAACACGAGTTGAATGATCTCATAAGAGATTTAGGATTGCTCAAAGATGGAGCTGAGTATTTAGCCGCAGCATTAAAAAAGAAAAACTTGTTATTAGCCGGGACTAAAGCTTGTGCTATCGGAACAGGGAAGAGAAGATTCGGGAATTCTTTCACAAAGATGAAGAAAGTTCGCTAACATTTTGTACAGATGTGAGAGTGTTGATGAATGAATTGAAACCTAATATTTATAAGGCTGAAGAGTGGAGACTATTCATCGACTCTTCAAAACGGGGCCTGAAATCTGTCCTTCTGCACAATGGAAACTTTTTTGCACCTATTCCGATAGCACATTCAACAAAGTTGAAGGAAACGTACGAGAATTTGTCAATAGTCTTGGAAAAAATTAATTACTCAGAACACCAATGGAAAGTCTGTGGCGATCTTAAAATTGCAACTCTGATTCTGGCACAACAACAATGCTTTACAAAAAATCCCGTTTTCTTATGTCTCTGGGATAGTAGAGACAGAAAGAATCACTATGTACGAAAAGAGTGGCCAAGAAGAACAGAATTCCATCCAGGGGCCAAAAACATCATCCGCGAACCTTTAGTAGATCAGTCAAACATTTAGCTTCCACCCCTTCATAACAAACATGATCTCATGAAGCAGTTCATCAAAGCTCTGGACAAGAAAGGTGAATGTTTCGGATATTTAGGGCAGAAGTTTTCGGGCATAAGCGATGCCAAACTAAACGAAGGTATTTTTGATGGTCTACAAAGTCGCACTTTGTTCAGAGATGACAAATTTGTAACAAAAATGAATCGTGACGAAATGGATGCATGGACAAGTTTCCAAAAAGTTTCAGAGAATTTCTTAGGAAATCAGAAAAGTGAAAATTTCGAAAATTCCGTTCAAAATTTATTGAAAAACTTGAAGAAGTTGGATTGTTTGATGAATTTGAAATTACATTTTCTACACTCTCATCTTGATTATTTTCCAGAAAATCTCGGAGACTAGAGTGAAGAAAAGGGTGAACGTTTTCATCAAGATATTACGCCTGTGTGCGTAACGCACGCACACTCGTTATCGAACCTCACAGTCGCCATCCCCGTTCCCGTACTCCTGCATTAGACTCTCATTACCAAACATTAGTTCACTTTCCAAGCCGTCTGCTCTCCAGACAGTTTCCATAAAACCACCCGCAGGAGAACAATTCTTCAATCTAGCTTACCCATCGAGCAGATCGGTGAGCTCTCGCCTGGTGAAAACTCAAGTTCTTTTCCTACTAACAGGAGCAAAAGAGAAAGAGCAATCTTATTTGAAACAATATTTTTTTCAACACTTCAATAATAAATTCGGTTGAAGCAGTAACATAAGAATTGATAGCATATGCTTTTCAAAAAATAGATTTTTCAATTGATGTTATGAAAAATAGTATACGTGACATGGGGAGAAGCGAAAATTTTACTCGTGTGATATGAAATTGTCGCTTTTCACCCCTTGTCTGGGAGTCCTGACACCCTTGGAATCAGAGTTTTTGAACATGAATATTTTTCAAATTTCAGTAATAAAGCTTCGTCTATGAGGAAGTCAAAGGCTAAATAATATACAGGGTGTCCCAGTATTCAAAAAACATATTTATATTTTCTGATTCCTCGTGAAAAACTGAATCGAAAATGATCAATAAAAAAATTTGATTAAATGCATAATTAACGAGTAATTAGCAATTAAAGATTAACCTATCAGAAAAAAGCATTAGATAGTCGACAGTCCATGTGCCATGGCTGAGAGTGTGTGAGAATACAAGTTCAGATCGTATAATTC